>CAUYLG010013192.1:0-25718 GCA_963573385.1 Cacajao melanocephalus | reverse complement strand
CCAGGTTGTGGGGGTGTAATTGTTCCATTATGTCAACACTGGAGTCCAGCCGGGGACTAAGACCGATAAAATATCACACAAATTAAAAAAAAAAAAAAAAAAAAAAAAAAAGAGAGAGAGAGAGAATTATAAAAATTACATTCTAAAAACACATTTTCTTTTTTTAGTGAAGGAGTGATGAAATGAAGCAATTCAGATTGATAGGTTGCATTCAAAATCATGTTGGGGAAGAAAGAAAATAAATTAAGGTTTAAAAGCTTGAGTTTGACGTACTTGTGAAAAATCTAAGTAGAAATAGCTACTTAGCTTTAAAGGTCTGTGACCTAGTATTCATTCATTCAGTTCATTATTGATTGTACTGAGAATCTTTTCTGTTGTGTTCAGGCACTGTTGTACATGCTGAGGGTTCAGTGGTGAATAATTCCTTGCATTCATGAAGCTTGGAATATAAAGTGGGTATGAACAAAAATCAAGGAGACAAATGAATACATAATGGAATTTCAGTTAGTGATAGGTAATAGGAAGAAAATAAAGCAGTTTAAGTGTCTAGAGTAGAGGCTATTTTAAATTGGATAGTCAGAGAAATCCTCGTAGGCTAGGAGATGATATTTAAACACAGATTTTCATAATGAGAATGAATCTTGTCACATTAGCTAAAGAAGAAGAAAATGTAAAGTGGTGGCAAGTTGTCAACATTGTCAAAACCTACAGAGATATAGCAAAATCAGGATATATAAATGTTCTTTGGCTCTAGCTATTTGGAGACTACTGGTGACCAAAATGAGAACAGTATAAGTAGGAGAACAGATGTTGGATTGGAAAAGGAAGGAGTATCTAGATATGAAAAAGAACAGTTAGCATAATTTTTAAAAGAAAGCTTGGTTGCAAAAGGATGGAGAGAGGTGACACTGATTCCAGGAGTGCTCCAGGAGAGTAACTTGTATATTTTTCCAATTATATTCTTATGACTATTCATAATACATTTTATGCAATCCTCTTGAGAAAATACAATTGAACTCACTGACAAAATAATATGTTATTTTGGGGTGGATGAGAATATATTTTTCTTAGACCATTAATTCCATGGAGAACTAAAGTGAACAAAAGCTGCAATGCTGTAAGTAGAATCTCTGCGTGCTCCATGGTTTAGATCATTGAAATCCAGCCACGCATGGCCTATACCATAATGGTTTGGGCTTAATATTTTTAAAACATTTTTAAAATTAAAGGGTGAGACTTGTTTCTTGAATCACTGTTTTCATAGCAAGATTTTAAACTATCTTTTAGAGAATGATTAAAATATTTGCTATTTCTGATTCAACATTATCATGGGAGCAAGCCTTGGTAAAAATGTTACACTTTCAATAATAAACATGCAGATATGCCACTAAAAACAAAGCTGAAAGAATAAGTATAATTTTATCTAATAATCTTAGTCCCAGCATTCTGTTACTCTTCTGAGTGTATAAGCAATTCTTACTGTATCAAGTAACCCTGAAAATGTATCATCAAATGATGACAACAATCATTATTTTCTTCTCCTTTCAGTGATTGTTCCTTTATATTACCAGGCAGTGATGCTTTTTGTGATTTTTAAAGTAAGAGTTTCTAGCTATTTTTTTAAAGCTTTTATCAAGAAAGCCTCTGGTGCTGAAAATTAAATGTCTCCAGGAATGGTTTTTGTCATTAGAATGTGAACTAATGATGAGCTCTCAGACTGGGTCTCTACCTAGAAACTGCTCAGGAGACCTAGATTTTAATTGAGTCTAGCAAGTAAAATAGGGCTGTGGTTGCCATGCTATGCAACCCTCAGGTCTCAGACAAATCACTGAGCATTTTTCATTACCGATTAATATATGACACCTTAAATAATATGGTTTTGCTATTCTTTACTGAAAAACAACTAGGGCAGCATTTCTAAACGAAAAAAAAAAATGTTAAGAATATCTTCAACTCCTGCAGTTAGATTTCTATTCAGAATTCTCTGCAATTATTTCTAAAGGTAACTGAGGTGACTCTAAGATTTTCCACATTCTTTAATAATCGAAACCTTCCTTGCCACAAGAAAAATGTCTACATTATGTGTGTGCACAGTTGCTAAAAATATTTAGGAAATTACAATACTTTATCATCATTTGATGAATAACAAATCACTTTTCTTTTGGATCTGCCAGATCATTACTAATTGAATCAAATTATTATACAGACTAAACCATTTTGTAAACTGGGCTTTAGGGGACCTAGAGGTTTTTGTTGTTGTTGCTGTTGTTTTATCAAGACCCTCCAGAGAAACATGAGTCTGTAAATTAATCTTTACACTGTTGTGTATATAAAAGTGAGTAAAGGAAATGTAAATAGATATATTTATTTTATACAATAAATTCAGAATTCATTATAGGCAGACTTCATATTTTCTTTCTTCTAAAAGATTATTTGAAAACTGATCGTTTTCAACTTAAAAGATATTTCTCAAAGCAAGAAAATTAAAATTGATGATGAGTTTTTAAGCTCCCACAACTCCTATTTATTAGCTATTGTACAGACTACTCATATTACTAATTGAAATAAAATTAAATTGAGAGATTTATATAGAGAGTAGAAATTTTTGTGTCTTACTATATGTATTCTCAACAAATTATAGGCTTTTGGAGGGATAGAAGGAGATGTCAATTGTGGGAAAGAATTCCACAATAGCCACACAAAGCAAAAAAAAAAAAAAGAAAGAAAGAAATACCAAGGAATATAGCTAACCAAAGAGGCAAGAGATCTCTACAAGGAGAATTACAAAACGTTGTTGAAAGAAATCAGAGAAGACAGGAATACGTTGAAAAATTTCCATGATAATGGATTGAAAGAATCAATATTATAAAAATGGTCTATACTGCCCAAAGCACTTTACAGATTCAATGCTATTCCTATCAAACTACCAAATTCATTCTTCACAGAATTAGAAAAAAACGTATTCTAAAGGTCATAAAGAACCAAAAGAGATGAAAAGCCCAAACAGCCAAAATAACTCTAAGCAAAAAGAATAAAGCAGGCATCACACTACCAAAATTGAAAGTATACTATAAGGCCAAAATAAGCAAAATAGCTTAGTACTTGTACAAAAACAGACACATAGAGCAATGGAGCAGAACAGAAAACTCAGAAGTAAAGAGTCACAGCTACAATTATCTGATATTCAACAATTTTAACAGAAACAAGCAGTGGGGAAAGAATGCCCCATTCAACAAATGGTGCTGGGATAGCTGGCTAGCCATATGCAGAAGAATGCAACTGAACTCCTATCTTTAACCATATACAAAAATAAATGGATGTTTTAATTAATATATGTTGAATCAATAAAGCTACTTAATATATTAATCATGTCATCAGTTTATCATGATTTTGTAGTGAGAACATAAAACATGTATCATTTTAGCAATTTTGAAATATAAAATATATTGTTATTAACTGTGCTCACCATGCAGTGAAGTAGATGACCAAAACATATTCCCCCAGTCTAACTAAAACTTTGTACCCTTTGATCAACATTTGTTCTTACCCCATCCCCTAGATTGCCATGTAGACTGTACTATCTGTCTAAATTAAATTAAAGATAAAGAAGAAAGAATAAGAATAAATTATTTCCTTTTATTTTTCTGTATCCAATAATGGTCTTTAGCAAAATTTTCCAAAGTCCTATCTACACCCAAATCCTACTGTCTCTCCAACTTCATAGGTTGTCACATAAACTTTCTCATAAACGGCAAAGACGCTTTAAAGAATCACTAAACCAAGTCAAGACTAAAAATTAGAGAGTAAAAGTCTTTTTAGCATACATTACAAATAATGACTACTCCTACATAATGTTTATACATATTTTCACAAAAAGAATAAAACCCTATATAAAAATAGGCAAAATACATGAATAGGTAGGTCAGAAAAAAAAATTAGAAAGTGACCCATGATCATTTGAAAAGATATTCCACTTCTCACAGAGATGAAAGTTAAAATAATCGTGTGGAAATCACTTTCATCTTCCAGATTTAAAAATAATGAATATTTTATTATATTTAATTTTATCAAAGGAATAAACATTTAGAAAATTTTATTAACATTAGTGGGAAGATAAAATGATGCAAACTGTAGGAAGAGCAATTCAGCAAAATCTGTCAGTGATTAAAATGCACAAGCAAATTTTTTGGTAACTCTCTAAGTAGAATTTAATTTTGTATCTTTTTTTCAGCTTCTAAGTTCAGGGGTACATATGCAAGTGTGTTACATAGGTAAACTTGTGCTGTAGGGAGTTGTTGGATAGAATATTTAATCACCCAGGTACTAAACCTAGTACCTATTAGTTATTTTTCCTGATCCTCTCCCTCCATCTTCCACCCTATGATAGGTCCCTATGTATCCATGCGTTACCAAACACAAATGCAACAAAAATATTCTTTTATATTTATTCTTTTTAAGAATGTATAATAGACCTACCAATCTTTAGATATGTAAAGCATAGCAAATCAAAGATATAGATATAGATATGGATATAGATATATATATATACTTTGATTTAAAATTATCTGAAATAGTAAATGACGAAAAGGTAAGTTTATGTGCCATATGATATTTATGTACCATAATTTACCCTCTAGTGAAATAAATTATGGTACATACGCAGCAATGAAAAAGAATGAAGGAAATTTAGGCACCAATATAAAGATACTAGAAAAACTGTATAGCATGGTCATGTTGGTATAAAAAAATGTCAGAAATACATGGATAGTTATACAAAACTCTTTATGGCTGCCTCGTAGCTATAAGGTGGGAGAGAGACTATGTTTTAGAGCAATTTTTTTTATATTCTCAGTATTTAACATGTGCATGTAATAATATTTTCTAAAGGCAATTGATACAAATGCCATTATTTTTTAAATGTTTTCTTTATTCACATAATCTGATTTTTAATAAATGAAACTAAAATTTGAATATATTCAATAGCCTTATAATCTGCAACTTCAAAGATGTTTTCAGAGGAAAGGAAAAAGTCATTGAGAACATATTCTATGCTCTGTCCAACTTCCTTTTCACAAATAACTAAGAACTTAGTCTAGGCACTGTTCAGCTTGTTTCTCACAATTTTCCTATGAGGTAGACTTTGCAATCTATTATATTGTTGACAAAACAGAATCACTATATTAGGTTTGCTCAAAATCACAAACTAGAAAGAGGCAAAAGTAAAATTCAGAGTTTAGTCTCTGATCAAAGATTCAGTTTAAAAAATGCTACAAATAAAAATTTTCAGCTGGCAATTTCAGTGTTAAGAAACATTTTAGTCATAATTGAATAAGATCAAAACAGGAAACAGAAGACACTCTGTTTCTCTAGTTGTTTATTTTTTAGATACCTTTTGCACTTTTAAGATTCTTAAGTTTTTGTATTTTCTTCCCTTTTTCACCTTTTAGCTTGTGGATTCTCATGAAGCTCTTTTCCCACTAGAATGGTTAAATAATTACCAACTGGCAAGAATCAGTGCATAAAGACAGGGTCCCTTATGGTGAATCTGCAGAGGAGAATAAAGACTGTACTTGGGAACTCCAAATATGTGAAGTATGGGAGTATCATATATGATACAATGATTATATTCACACCATTGTATCAATCCATAAAGAAAGAATTTAAAAATTCACACAGAGATTTTCATGTTTTAGAGCAATAATATTAGTAAAAATAAAACAGGATTGCAAAGCCAACCTCACAGAGAATTTGGGAGCAAATACCCTGCCCATGTCTGAAAATTAATTCTTGTATGTATTGTCTCTCTTTCCTGAAAGAAAACATCTAGATTTCCAAGAACATTATGAGCATATAGAAAGATTAAGTAAAGCAAAGAGAAAAGATACTTGCTTCTTTTAATATTACATGCCATAATGAAGTATCAATGTGTTTACAGTGGAAATTAAAAGATTCACCCAAAGACATTACTATATTTTAGATCAATTTTATTAATTTAACTGTACAAACCTGAATAAAATGGAATGCAGCATTGATAAATTTGTTATGTTTGGCCTATCTATAGGAACAGAATTTATTTACCTGCTATTGGGACTTTATTTTAGTTCAGTATTATTTGACAAATTTGTTTAAGCTCATTTATCCCACACAATTTGCTAGGCACAGACATAGAAAAATGAGTAAGACAGGATTCTTGCCCTGGACAATTTCACTGTATTCTTGGATATGACACTATTTGACTTGTTTGAAAAAAAATGTTGCGCTACCAGATTGATAACATCACTTATATTTATCCACTAACTTGAAAGAAATCAGATTTCATACTTGCTGGAAAATATCTAAATCTTGCACTAAACCTAGTAACATGTTGTTCCGTTTCTCAACATATGTGTATTGCACTACGTCAGTCTTTTGATTTCACAGTCCAGAAGAGACAAAGGTATAGAATGAGGCCCAACCACAGTCTACTAGTTCCTAAATAAGAAAACTTGCTTTCCTTATACTGACATTAATGGGATGTTTTATCATGGTACAGGCAGAACACTAAAAGACTGACACCGTCTTCAAAAAAATGCCTTGAGATTCTTACTGTAATCTTGGAAGCAAGTGTATAAGACAAAAAAATAAAAAGCAAAACATTGTTATTCAGAAAACATCACAGAAATCCATTACATAATTAATTAAATCTGTAAAATTAGGATAATAACTTATAAATATCTCTTCCCTAGAACATCATATTTAGAGCCTAGCTAAGATATAGTATCCATTAGTGAGAGATGTCTTATTTTATATTCACATAAAACATTTTTAGAAGAAGCAGAATAGCTTATTAAATGTAATCCCTGAAACAAATTAATAGGATTTGACAACATAAATTTGTGTACATGCATACCAAAAGATAATGACAAATGATTCCAGTGCCCAGTGTGGGTCTAAGTATTTTTACCTCTCTGTGGTTTTGCATGCTTGTTTCTTTTACAATAGCTATGCATAGATTTTGTGTACATCTTTCTACTTATTAATTATCTTCAAATGCAGCAAATGTGTCATGAAAAATATTGTGGGAAGCAGATGCAGTAATTCTCAAATTAGATTTGGATTGGCTGTCTCAAATCCCTGTAACCGAATTTGTATTTCCTTTTCATGGGGCACACTACCCTCTCCCACATCTCTGCATCAAGTTTTGATATTCAAGGGGTCAGAAAACTTACTAACCATCACCTGCTCTCTAAGTAACCATCTAGTGATACGCATAATCTCTTTTTTATTGTGCCTCACATTCTAAGGTCAAAATTTAGTTTTATCAATTGTTGTGGTGGTAGTAGTGGTGGTTCCTTTTCTTTTTTTTTAACTGTTACTGTGGGTTTCAGTTTTGCCTCTCAGACTAGGACACTCTCCTATTTCAATGTGATTAGTACCAATAAAACTCAAGCTTGAATAATGTGAAACAAATTTAAATGTGTGTGTTTAATGTGGATAGTCCTTAGGCCTCACAAATGCATGAGCCTGACTTAGGGAAGGTCATTGTATCTCTAGGTTTGTTTACTGACACAGTCATTGTTTCTGCTGTGGTACCTGATATGGTTTGGCCATGTCCCAACCCAAATATCATCTTGAATTCCCACGTGTTGTACGAGGAACCCAGTGGAAGATAATTGAATCAAAGGGGAAGGGCTTTCCCTGGTGTTCTTTTGATAATGAATAAGTCTCAGGAGATCTGACAGTTTTTAAAATTGGAGTTTCCCTGCACAAGCTCTCTCTCTTTGCCTGCTGCCATCCACATAAAGTGTGACTTGCTTCTCTTTGCCTTCCACCATGATCGTGAGGCCTCCCCAGCCACGTGGAACTGTAACTCCATTAAACTCCTTTTTTTTTTTTATAAATTTCTCAGTCTGAGATATGTCTTTAATAAGCAGTGTAAAAACAGACTAATACAGTACCCCACATATAGCCACTGATTACTTCTTGCGTCTTGATATTCAGTACAGCTTTATTCTCTTTGCTACTTTCTTCCATAGTTTAATTGCTGTCTCTTCTTATGATTTCTGTATCCCATTTTCTCTCCTGAAAAGAAGTACATTTTTCTTGCAGAGATTGTTGGGAAAGAGAAAAAGGACTTCCTTAGCAGAGAGGTTGACATTCCCAGTGAAACAGTGCTTCGGTTTTCATGTGGCACTTTCCTTCCCAATCTTTCATTTTCTAAAGTTTTATTATTTATTTATTTGAAATGGAGTCTCGCTCTGTCACCAGGCCTGAGTGCAGTGGTGCAATCTCGGCTCACTGTAACCTCCTTCTCCGGGTTCAGGTGATTCTCCTCCCTCAGCCTCCTGAGTGGCTGCAAGTACAGGTGCACACCACCACATACAGCTATTTTTTGTATTTTTAGTAGATACAGGGTTTAACCATGTTGGCTAGGATGGTCTAAATCTCCTGACCTCATAATCCACCCACCTCGGCCTCTCAAAGTGCTGGGATTGGAGGCGTGAGCCCCTGCACCTGGCAACTCCAGTTCTTTTAGTGTTCCTGGGATTGGGAATATCAATGCCTGTTGATGAATAACTGCTTCTACATCTGATATGATTTGGCTGTGTCCCCACACAAATCTCATCTTGAATTGTAGCTCTTATAATCCCCATGAGTCATGGGAGGGACCTGGTGGAAGGTAATTAAATCATGAAGGCAGGTTTTTCTCTTGCTGTTTTCATGAGAGTGAATAAGTATCCCCAGATCTGATGGTTTTATAAAGGGCAATTCTCCTGCACAGGCTCTCTTGCCTGCTGCCAGGTAAGAGATGCCTTTGCTCTTCCTTCCACCTTCCACAATAATTGAGAGGCCTCCCTAGCCATGTAAAACTGTGAGTCAATTAAACCTCCTTTTCTTAATAGAATAAATCTCTATTTCTATTCCAACACTAGTATTTTTCATTCAGTTTACATTACTGTCTAATGAACAGCTATTCTAATGCTGTTTGTCAATCACAACTTCTTTGGTTTCCAGGAAAAAAAGAGAATAATATTTTTTATAAAACAGGAATTTATTGGCATATATAAACTAGAAGTCCTTTAATAGAGGCAAGCATGACTGGATCTGTTGGATTAAATAATGCTATTAAATCCCAGTCAATTAAAGCTCTTTTTCAGTTATTTCTTCATAGCAATATGAGAATGGACTAATACAACATCTGTAAAGGTTCTGTGACAGTCAAGAATTTTAGTTTGACTAGAGTACTCAAAGAATTTTCAGGGTAGCGACTAAAGCTGAGTTTATATGAATACATAGGCATATATACATTCACACACACACATACACATATACATACTGATATGTTATATATGTATTTTATATGTACACATGTGTATGTTGTATAGTGAGATCAAATGTTACATAATTTTAAAGAATTTATATTTAACATCTCCTAAGTTTTTTAAACATAAAGCCACTCCCAACTACCACATTTACTAATTATATTTAGTCCTTAAAAAACTGAGGGATGTTGATTATTACATGTTTAAAACCCAACAATCAGGAATGTAAGCAACTTGCTCTGTCATATGACTACTAATGATTACAGCCAGCATACAGCCAATTTTGAAAGGCATTGTGGGTCATGTTCTTTCCATTACTCCTCACCCTATCCTACTACTGTCCTGTTATTGTTAGTATGAGAAATCAGTAATAAAAATTTTAAAGTTTTTTTTTTTTTTTTGAGACTGAGTTTTGTTGCCCAGGCTTGAGTACAGTGGCGCCATCTTGGCTCACCACAATCTATACCTCCAGGGTTCAAGCGATTCTTCTGTCTCAGCCTCCTGAGTAGCTGGGATTATAGGCGGCAGCCACAAAGCCTGGCTAATTTTTGGTATTTTTAGTAGAGACAAGGTTTCACCATCTTGGCCAAGCTGCTCTCGATCTCCTCACCTCAGATGATCTGCCCACCACAGCCTCCCAAAATTCTGGGATTATAGGCATGAGCCACCATGCCCAGCCAAAAATCTGAAGTTTTAAAGAGTTTAAGATTTTCAAGTTGTAATTGAAGTATTTGAGCTCAACAATTGCTAGTGGCTTTGTAAAGTTACACAGATTGTTCACGGTTGAGGTAGGACTATAGGCAATATTTTGATTCTTAGTAAATCCTTATTGTTCTGATAAAGCAACATGATCCAAGGGAGTTATTAATTTGTGTTATTATTAGTTAAGCTAGAATCAGTGCCAGGACATGAATCCATACTATTTTTTATTACAATAAGACTGCTAGGACACAAAATAGGGACCATGGATAATTTATTGATATCTCCTCTAATAGAGAAATATTTTTAAATACTATGAAAAGTAATTTGCTGAAATTTTAAAATAAAATTTGAAGCATCATTTTTATATCTAGCAGTAAAAATTAAATTAAATGCACTAAAATCAATGCAGTAAAGAAATAGAAATATTTACACACTCAAAACAGAGTTTTTGTAATAACTAGATATTTTTAGAAAACAAAATGAGAACATTTTTATAGTCACTTATCTATTACAACACTAGTATTTTTCATTTAGTTTACTTTACTATTTAATGAGCATTATTCTAATGCTATTTGCCAGTCACAAATTCTTTGGTTTACAAAAAAATTAAAAAATATATATTTTTTATAAAACAGGAATTTATTGGCATATATAACCTAAAAGTCTTTTAATAGAGGCAAGCATGATTGAATCTGCTGGATTAAATAATGTTATTAAATTCTAGTTTCTTTCTGTCTCACTATTCTGCTTTTCTCTGTCTCCATTTCCAGGCCCTTAATCATTCCTAGCTAGAGTTATCTTTATTACCAGCAATCTAAATTGAAAAACATGTACTTTCTTCCTAAGCACTCCATAAGTTCACATGCCTGAACTCATTACTAGAGTCAGAAAGATAGAACAATCTGATTGGCCAAGCCCAGGTCACATGAGCTGAAATACGTTGCGGGAATCAACTCCATGGGAAGTTGTTGAAAGATGTAGAGTGTTTTCCCAATAAAGGGAAGGGTGTTAATCAAAAGAGTGAAGATGGCTGGGCAGAAAAAAGTAAATGGCATCATCTAGACATGTGTCTCAAAGAGCTTACAACTTAGATAAAGCAATAGACTCATAATTATAGTTATGACCCAATTCCACAATTAAATGTAGGTTTTTACCAAATGATGGAGCAATATCTTATTCAAAATTCTTACTGAGTTCAAGGCTGAGCTTTTCTGGGTTCAAAGTCATGCTGTAAGTTATTCTGTGGAATTGTTGAGGCAAAAGTGAAACAGTTTCTTGTATTAATTTACCTTCTTTGAGGGACACAGCAAAATACCATCTAGGTAAGTAGGTAGGTGGTGTAGGAAGTTAGGTAGGTAGATACATAGATAAGTAGATGGACCACGAAAACTGTGACAAAAAAAAAAAAAAGTATAGACAAGGGAGGTAGAAATACATTAAAATCAAAAGGTTCAAGATGTATTCCTTTTTCTTTATTTTACTAGTTAGGAGACTTTGAGCAATGCAACTAATTTCTCTAGGCTTCATCTACAAAATTGAAATAATAGGATTCACATATCTCATACTTTTGTGGGAGTTAAATGTGACAAAATGTCTGAAAATTCTATGTCATTGGTTAAACACTTTCCTAATGTAAGGCTTTAAAAATGTTCCACATGTAAATAAGTAGTTTGTGCTAATCTGTATGATTAGCTTACTGTCATTTCAGTTCTAGTAATTTAGTTTTGGGTTCCATGGCTGCTTGGAGTTTCAAAAATATTAATAAGCAAATAATATATATATACTATATATAATGTTATATATATATAATATATATATTATTATTATTAATTGTGATAAAGATGATTCAAGCCAGGAGTGGTTAACGGCCTGGGAATGGAGACAGAGAAAACAAAATATAATAAACAAATTAAACATATTAATTGAGGAAACTTTGGGCATTAAATGTTCTTAAAGCCCAGGGAAAAACTAAATTAGCAATGATAAAAAAGGTGTTAACAGTCTGATATGGTTTGGCTGTGCCCCACCCAAATTTCATCTTGAATTGTAGCTCCTATAATTCCCATGTGTTATGAGAGGGACCCAGTGGGAAGTAATTGAATCATGGTAGCTGGTCTTTCCTGTGCTGTTCTCATGATAGTGAATAAGTCTCATGAGAGCTGATAGTTTTATAAAGAGGAGTTCCCCTGCACAAGCTCTCTTTCTTTGCCTGCTGCCATCCATGTGAAACGTGACTTGCTACTCCTTGCCTTCCACCATGATTCCAACCTGTGAAACTGTAAGTCCATTAAACCTCTTTCTTTTGTAAACTGCCCAGTTTTGGGTAAGTCTTTATCAGCAGCATGAACTAATAAACAGTCATTTGTAAAAATTTCTCACAGGAGAGAAATAAGACATAGTTTTACATATACAAATCGAGAAGTGACCATTTAAAAAAAAAAGTATAATTACCAAAATATACACTGACAGCACTCTGTGTAAGGCAAGGAAGCTGTTTCAATTATTGACTATGTTGAGGGGTTAGTGTATAAGACGTAGGTCAGAAATTCATTTTGTAAAATGCTAAATGGTAATGATTTTAGGCTTTGAGAACCAGAAGGTTTCTTTTATAACTACTCTGTCATTCTAGCACAAAAGCAGCTATGGATAATATACAAACAAATTTGTGTGACTGTATGTATGCTAATAAAAACTTACACATAAAAAACTCTCTGGATTTGACTGAGGGCAGTAGTTTATAAACCCTTCATTTAAGGCAACAAAATCATTAACAAATTTAGCCAACATAATTCAATTGTTTTTCCTTTCTCATATCTAGTTTTTGTTAAACTTTTTTGAAAAAGGTAAAGTAGAAGAAATGATTGTAAAAATGTCATAATATGAGGAAATATTATTGTAAAATATAACCTGATGCATGAAGTATTCTCAAAAGTCATTTTTACAAGATCCATTTTGATGTGATTTACTAACCAATGCAACTGTATCCAAAAATCACTGCATCTTTGACTAAAATGTACTTATCTCACATACCACAAAAGATGATGCATTTCAGTTAGTATTATCTAAAAACTCAAACTCTTTAATTCAAATAGAGGCAGTTAAAGATCAACTTTAAGATTTTTCATTAATTCACAAAACAATTACCAATGAGAGACCTTAATTATCATGGGTTGCTTTTACAATTACATAGAAAAAGGTAATCATCTGTTTACTGAAAAGAAAAAGATATGTATTAATAATAATAATTGTGTGTGTTTGTTTGTATATGTGAGAGAAGGAGCAGGGATAGGTGATATATAAATAGATACGTATCTATGAAAATGAATAAATATAGTGGGAAATGTAATATTCATCTATTGCTATCTTTCTGAAACTAGTTCAGCATTTTTTATAATGGCTCTGCCAATGCTGAGGAATTATTCTTTCCTACTCTCCCATGAGCTTCTCCCATTTTCTACACATAGGACTGAATACTTGGTCCAAGCTGAGCCAATAAGAGCATCTGTTCCTTCCAACCACAGTGTTTGGCTGAGAGTTGGGGGAGTTGATACAGCCCCTTCAAAACTTTTCCTGGAATGTAATGACTGAAGATGGGAAAGTCACTATGTAGCTTGCCAGAATTATACTAGATGTTTATGGAAATATTTTCTGATTATGAATTTATCTCTATATATGTACACGAAAGGATAGGATCATTATATACCTTTGTAGTCATCTTTTTATGGGAGAATGTATACTTTTATTCATAATTAAATTGTAAGCTACTTGTATTACCATACGTTATCCAATTCAGTTTAATAGGATCATAATATTTCATATACACACAGATACAAATTATCCCTCCAAAAGCATTTACCACATAGTCTCTCAAATGTGGGATGACATTTATAGCTAATATCAATTGAACATTTACTGTGTGCCAGACAATTTTTTCATGTATTAACTTGTATAATCCCAAAAAAATCCCTATCAGGTGGTGGTTGCTTTTGTTATTATTATTATTGTCATTATTATTATTCCTTTTCAGAGGTGAGAACTAAGGCCCAAAGAGGTCCAGTAACTTGTCCATAACAATACAAGAAGTGACAGAACTGAGATTTGAACCCAGCAATCCAATTTCTAAACACCAACTATGCTATTGTTCTATATATCTGAGAACAAGTATCTGAGAATGTGTACTATACTTTTGTAAACATAAGTATTACCAGTCTTTCAGATTTTATCAAATTGATAGTTTAAAGCATTTCACTTCAATTTATTTGATCAACAGCAAGTTTAAGCATCTTTGTAGCTGGCCATTGGTCATTTGCTTTTTTTCTATGAATTACCCCTTCAAATGTCTTTTCTATTTTTCTCTTAGGCTACATGTTTTTTAATTATTGATTTAAAGGAAGTTCGTCTGTTATAGGTATTGCAACAATTTCCCTTTATATTCGCATTTACCTTTTATAGTTATTTATGATTTCCTCTCTGTAAAGATATTATAAAAGTTTTGTGTAGTCAAAACTATCATTTACTTTATGAATTATTGATATTGTGACTCACGGAAGGTAAACCACTACTAGAGAATACAAACATATTTTCTCATAGTGGTTGTATTGAATTATAACGTTAAAATATTTAGCATTTTGAATTTGGAAATAAAAGACCTTAATATGTGTTCACCAAAATTAATAACCAATTACTTTTGTCTATTGAAAAATGATTTCCCACTGGTCTGAAATGTCATATATATCATTCTCAAACTTCTACAAATCCTTGTGTCCTATTTCTGTAGTTGCTCTTTTATTCCATTGATCATTGTTTCTTTTCCTAAGTCACTAATTTATTTCTATTACTTCTAGACATTCATAAGACTTTTAGACACCAGTGAAAGCCAGTCCCATTAAACAGTTGTTTTTAAAACATTTTAACTATTCTTACAGACCTTCCAGATAGGCATTATAGTTAGTGTTACATATTAACATAAGTATACTTAACACTCTTACTATATTAAATCCAGATAATGTTTATTTGCACTATTTATACATGGCTTTTATCTCTATACCTTAAATCTTTATATATTACCTGCACATTTCTTATCTACTTGTTTTGATGTTTCTATTTGGGCACTATATTTTTCTACATCATATTTCATTACTAGTTTTTAATTTATCATAACCAAACTAGATTTATTTTTAATGATATCTTTAAATTTTAATTCAGATATAAAATATGTACTTATTTGCCACATATGACCTGTAGATTTTGAAGTATGTATGCATTGTGAAATAGCCAAATTGAACAAATAGTGTGCTTTTCAACATTGCTATGAGAGTAGATTTTAAGCTTTTCAGCACAAAAAAATGATAAGTTTGTAAGATAATGAATTACTGGTTTTGTATCAAAATTTTACATATAATTCATCCATTCTACTAAACTTTTATTTCAGTCCTCAGTTTGTAGCTGAATTAGTAGAGTTTTCCTTGTAGATAACTATTAGCTATCATTAAGAATCTTTCCTCTCCTTTCTAAATCTGTAGTTCTTTATATTCATTCTTTATCTCATCTTAAGTTATTAGAACAAATGTTTGGAAAAAAACAAGTAAATAATATTTACATTGCACTATGGTAATATTGTATTTGGTTGGATGATTATTCACAGACATTAATATCTTTTACAGAATCTCAGAACGTGGCTTTATTTGGGAAAAAGGTTGTTACAAATGTAGTTAGCTAAGATGAGGCTACCTTATCAGGAGAAATACCACATGAAAACAGAGGCAGAGTTTAAAATAAACCCAGGGGTACTGAAGAATGCCACCAGCTGCCGGAAGCTCGGAGAGAAGCAAGGAGGAGATTCTCCCCAGTGCCTGCCACAGGAACCAGCCCTGACAACACCTTGATTTTGGATTTTTAGCTTTAAGGACTAGGACTGAGAAAGAACAAATTTCTGCTGTTTTAAGTCACCTACTTTGTGTTATTTTGTTGAAGTCGCCCTAGAAAACAAATATATTTATTGACTGTAGCTTTTACTAAGGGAAGATGACATATTTAAGTTTTTTTTTTTTAATATACTTTAAGTTCTAGGGTACATGTGCAGTTTGTGCAGGATTGTTACATAGGATCTTTAGGGTTTTAAAGATATTCTTCATCAAGTTTAAGAAATATCCTTCTGTTTCTCTTCTACATACAGTTTTTACTATTTGTTAACTAGAATTGCTTCTCAGCAGGCATAATTAATATGATTCTACTGTTATTTTCTTTATTAATACTGTGACAGATTGCAAAAAACTCAACAAAAACCTCTCTTCCCTTCCTGTATGTATAAATCATTACAATCTACCTTTGCAGCTCTTGGCAGTAAGAGGAGAGGTCTAGTTCTTTATCCTTTGAGGTTCTGCTGTCTTTGTGCCTTACTTTGTGCAACAGAATGTAGCAAATGCAATATTTTTCTATTCCAAGCCCAGGCCTCAAAAGAACTTGCACTTTTTGTTGCTTCCTTTTGGAACCTGATCACCACCATGTGAGCAAGTCTGGGCTAGACTGATGGAAGATGGATTCATCCTGAGTTGACAACCAGCCAACTACCCTATAACATAAGTATGATTATCAAGTGCTAGCTAACCACAGACATGGGTGAATCTAGCCAAAACTAGCCAAGCCCAGCCCAGAGCAGGCACACTGCTCAGCTGATCTACAGACCAGAGGGATAATTAATGGTTACTGTTTTTGGCCACTAGGATTTAGAATTATTTGTTATGCAGCAACTCAACTGCTAAAAATATAAACAACTAAATAAAGATATGTGCAGGCATATATAAACTATATAAAATATACAAATGATATACATATAATATATATAAGCAGTTTATCAATAGATTTATAAAATTAAAGCATCCCTGCTTTCTTTTTAAAGGAAAAGGGTCATACTATAGAATTATTATAAAATACTGTTAGAATTCAACTTACTAATGTATCATTTAGAATTGTTTTAATCTATGTTCCTGAATAAACAGCCTTGATTCTACAATCATTAAAATGGCATTAGAATTCAAATCCTAATAAAAGTAAAAATACATCATTTTGAGTCAATATAAGATATTAATACAATTGGGCAAACTTGGTTTGCCAGTTGGGGCAGGGATAAATCTATTTCAAATTTATAAAGACATAATTTAAAATTGAAGTTTTTAAAAATTATTTTAAAATAAAATCGATAGTCAAAAACAAAAGTGAATCTTTGTAAAATCTTGGTCTTGAAAATTATTTTAAAAGATAATCAGAGGCAGAAACAATAAATAAATTAGTGTTATTTTCAATAAAAACATTTTCACTTATTTGTAACTTAATCATAAAGGAAAACAACCATTAAACAAAACTCTGTAATGATAAATGTAAATGACAAATGGTAAATGATTTACAATGTTTATGCTAAATTATTAATGTACAATAAATGCTTAAGTATTAACAGTAAAATCATGCACCATCCCATGGAAAAACAATTGTAATAGATATGACTAGGTAAGTCTCTGAGAGTAGAAATTCAAATAGCTATTGATGGGCATTGGGAGACTGACCCTAAACTCAGGAAGAGGAGAGAGCCACAGCTCATTTGTGATATATGTCATGGGCTCTGGAATGGGCAACAGGAGAAGTGTCAGAAATGTCTGTCATTCTTGACTTTTGTCATTTCCCCTAATGAGAAGTCCTTAACATGCCTTTTATTTGCTTCTTCAAGTTCTTTTTCAAAGATTCTACTCAAGTCTCAACTCTTCTACAATTATCTCACTAGCCTATCTATGCAATCCTGTAATAATTATTTCCTATTCACATACAACTTACAACCTGAATCTCACCTTTGGCTCTGACATGTCTTACTTGAAAGGTCATTCATCTTTTCATCCTATAAGTCCCATGATTTCAAAATGTGCTTCTTTCTAAAATGTAGAATTTTACTTCAGTACATAACCTACATAAATAATAGATACACAGATGTGTGACCAATCACATTACTTCTTTCAGTGTCTTTCAGTGATTGGTCACTGCACATGTGATATTCACTTTATACACCAATAGTTAAATGTTGTTATTTATTGGTATCTAATAGGAAAGGTGTTACCTTCTTGTCTCCTACTGATAAATCTATGTGACATTTTCAAAAGGGGATAATAAAAAGAGGGACGTGGCCAACAAAGATGAAAGTGTAGTGAAGAAAAGAAAAGTTACAATTCTTGAAGTGAAATGTGAATCAAAGGTCAAAGAGTTGTAGAAGAAATGTGTGTGTGAGTATGTTGCCACTGATATCATTTAAGGCTCTAAATATGTTGCCTGCTGA
Source organism: Cacajao melanocephalus (assembly GCA_963573385.1). Lineage (NCBI taxonomy): Eukaryota > Metazoa > Chordata > Mammalia > Primates > Pitheciidae > Cacajao > Cacajao melanocephalus. The sequence goes on along the minus strand of CAUYLG010013192.1, from coordinate 7,397 downwards.
ACTTAGTGATGGTGAAATTATTTAGGTAAATGAGGAAAGTGGTTGTAAGTCTCTGTGTCCCAGAGAAAGTGACACTGGAAACCAAAACAATGACAAAACACATTTTACATTAAAGAACCATTTAGAGTTATTTCACAAGATTTAAAGGACAAAGAATGAAATGTTGGAAGTTGATCAAACTTAAAAGGAGCATTCTCTATTGTACTTTATAAGACAAAATGAAGAAGGAAAACACTGCCCAAACTATGCTTGATAAGATTTTGTTTTACAAGAAATAAAACAACTTATTTCCCATGTTTCTGTTTTAAATTACAGGGTACCGGCCGAGCACGGTCGCTCATGCCTGTAATCCCAGCACTTTGGGAGGCCAAGGTGGGTGAATCACCTGAGGTCAGTAGTTTGAGACCAGTCTGGCCAACATGGTGAAACCCCGTCTCTAGTAAAATACAAAAATTAACCAGATGTGGTGGGGGGCACCTATAATTTCACCTACTTGAGAGGCTGAGGCAGGAGAATCACTTGAACTCAGAGGCTGAATCGCTTGAGACAGGTTGCGGTAACCTGAGACTGTGCCACTGCACTCCACCCTATAGGACACAGCGAGACTCTGTCTCAAAACACAAAAATTACAGTGTACTAAATAAATATTCATTTCACTAATTTTAGTATCTACATATACTGATACCTACAGTAAGATAATTTTTAATGTTTTGACAAAAATGTCTAAAGTTCAGAAACAATCACCATTTTTCCATTGATTATTGAGATCAGTTTAAATGCTTTCCGCTTTCACAGTCATTTTTGCATTCCTGCACAGCTGCATCTCCTACCCTCCAGATAGATATAAACATACATACATACATACATACATACATACGTACAGCAGTTAATAATAAATGCTATCAGGAAAAATAAAGTACCTGGTACAGAGTGATAGATGTGGCTAGTTGAAAAATATATTTCTATGGCCATACATGATCCCTTTAGGTAAGTTAGATTGTCCTCCTCCATCTTCTCACCACCTCTACATTATATGTGACTGAATTAAGGCTAAGAAATTCAGTAAAGTACTGAACCATGGTCATGCAAATATCAAGTACTGGAGCCTGGAATCAGACTCATATTTATCTGAATGTAGGCCATATTTTTTCCACTATACTATACAGCTTCCCCCAAAGAATTTGTATAAACATGAAGGATGAATGTATTTTTAATGTAGCAGGTCTCTTAAATGGCTTTAGTTGATAGACTGTAGTATAGCTAAAGCCATTCATATACAGGTTTTGCTGATTGAGAAGCCCACAGTGTGTGATCAATAGTCTAATATTTTCTAGTCTAAATAACAAGACTTTCAGCAGCTCTCTGCCAACAAGACTTCAGGTATTCTACAGTTCATTTTACTGGTCAAATATTAGCATGTTACCAAAAGACAGTGAAAGTGGTATTTGCTTAAGCTAACACATGTTCCATTTAGAAAGAAAGAAAAATTATAAAGCAACATAACTTCACAAAGGAGAATACCTGTAGATAGCAGTGTAACTGCTTTGTGAGATGTGGCTAGAGATGTTCTATGGTTTCAGAATATTGCTTTTTCCTTCTGGGAAAATTAAATTCTGATAAAGAGCTCTAAGTATAGGGAACAAAAATAGGTATTTGATTTCTTTGCATTTAATGGTCTTTAATTACCTTGTATCTAAAAGTCTTTGGCAACCATGCAATCATCAAAACACTTTAGCAACTTCTTAACTAGGAAACTTAACACCTACTTAGACTATTGTTAGCTTCAGTAGTTCAAAGAATGCAAAGTCAATAGCAATTAGGAAGGAAAACCTCTGAGAAAGGGAAAGATAGTAATAAAACACCTAATTGTTTCTCTTAAAACCTTCTCCTTTGGTACCTTCAAATGTTAATGAAATGTCATTTCCCCATAACAAGTAGCACACAGATCTTTTTCTTCTTGGGTAGAGAAAAAGGCATACCGTGACAACATATATAATACTATTCATTATTAAAACTTACATTATTCTAATGTTACTGGCTTATAATTAATGTGTAAATGATTCTAAAAGCTTAACCCCTGTCCCTCTATTTGTTGCTTAGCAACAATCAAGCCGAGTAAAATACTGCTATGCTATTAACTATGGGTCACTATGGGAAAACTGGCTTGGGAATTATTCAGTTGGGATTGCTTTCTCTGGAGTCTTTTAAGTATTATCTCTGTGTGATTTAGTTGAGGCAAACTTGCCTTGCTAATGAGAAACCTGTCTAAATAAATGCAGGGCCATATAAAGACAGGCTTACTTACTGTAGGCTTTTTACTACAATAAATATAAAGATTATTTTTTAAGAACACATTGAATTCCACTGTTCCTAAGAATTTCTTGTTTAAAATATAAATCAGTGTTAATTATTCTTTATGGTAAAAATGCAATGACTGGAGCTTTTCCTTGAGGCTCAGCAGAATAAGCAGGTGTAACTCTCTGGGCATTCTATATGCTTGGGGTACATTTCTATCTCTACTAATGCAAATGGAAGTGAAAGAGAGACCCAGTTATTCAAAAAAATTCAGGCTTCAATTTCTTCTGATAAAACACACAAGAAATCAAGACAAGTGTCAAGAATGTTGTTGTGTTAAAATGGTCCAGAGAATCATGTGGTTGTGTGGACTACTTTCATGACAATTTGCCACCTAATCAACTCAATTGCTACTTTTGGCGGCTGAAAGCTTAGGTAGGAAACTGATTAGAATCAAATGCCTATGAGAGTCGCTCTTTCTCTCATTCTATCCCCCTTGCTGCTTTGAATTTTCCATGTATTACAGAGATAGGCATATAAAAATATTTTTCTGTATTTCTAAAAATAAAATGAACATTTATTGTCACTAATTTAAACTTCAGTTTAAGTAGGAAGAAAAGGGATTATGGTTACTTAGCAATTTCTCAACTTCAGTGGCAGCCATTCTATTAACTAATATGTCACTAAGTTAAATAAAAGATATATGCTATGAATGACAGATAATGCACAATTTTTCACTCAAATTTATAGTGACTTAAGCTTTCTGTTAGATATAAAACTATAGCATCAAAATTATTTTAATCCTTATCCAGACAATGCTGGAAAAACTATTTCATCTCTTAACTTTTACCTAGAGTGGTGCTAAGACATCAGCGAAGACATTCTTTATTCTGATCTTAATATCATTTGATAGTATGCCACAACCCTCATAAAGAAGATCTATAAAGAAATAGCCCACACTGAGATGTATAAATATGTGGTCGTGCAAAGACTTTGTAAATATTCAAACTGAATCATATAATTAAAACAAACCCTGCACTTAAGTGATTCTCATTAATTAAAGATTTGAAGAGAATCTAAAATAAGTACAAGCAAAGAGAAAGAATTGTCAATATGTTTCTAGTACTGTCCATTGAAGAGTGACTGATTGCCTTGGATATTTGAATTTACTATGGTTGTGTGTAATCATTAGGTAAAGATACCAAGTTCCCATAATCTAATCAAATTATCCAATAATTAATTACCTAGCCTTCTCTGTCCTAATTAATTACCCATGCTGAACAACTTTTACATTACAATTTAACTTCATATTTAAATCTGCCTGCAGAAGGTTGATAAGCAACTGATATGATAGTTCAATAATAATACAATTTTATTACTTATCACATGTGTGTGGTATGTGTGTATACACACATCACACACACTACTTTTTATTGATTTTAAACAGGCTATCAATTATGCCTTATTATCACATGTCAGGAATCTGAACATAATCACTTCTGAATGCAGACTTAATTATGTTCATAGACCTGTAAAATATGATAATTGGATGTCAATCTTCATGAACTTCAGATTCATCTAAGGAGATTTTATAAAGTAAACACTCAATGAAAGCACTTCCAGAGGTTCTGATTAATGAAGTCTGGAATGATATGTCTACTTTTAAAGATATTTATTTCTGGCATAATGGGGTGAATAGATAAACATACCCTCTTTCCAAAAACCCAACTAAACCCAAAGCAAGCAGAAAGAAGGAAATATTAAAGACTACTGGAGAGATAAATGAAATACAAAACAAAACCAAAAGGAAAAGTCAATGAGGCTGGGGAGGTGGCTCACGCCTGTAATCCCAGCACTATGGGAGGCTGATGTGGGTGGATCACTAGGTCCGGAGTTCAAGACCAGCCTGGCCAACATGGTGAAACCCTGTCTCTACTAAAACTACAAAATTAGCTGGGCCTGGTGGTGCATGCCTGTAATCCCAGCTACATGGGAGGCTGAGGCAAAAGAATCGCTTGAACCTGGGAGGTGGAGGTTGCAGTGAGCCGAGATCCTGCCATTGCACTCCAGCCTGGGCAACAAGAGTGAAACTCTGTCCTCCCACCACCAATAAAAGAAAAAGTCAATGAAACCAAAGTTGATTCTTTTTAAAATATTAACAAAATTGGCAGTCTAACCAAGAAAATAAAAGAAGACGCAGATTACCAAAATCAGCAATGAAAGAGAAAACATTACTAAGTATGATGCTTTAGATATTAAGAGGAATATAAGGGAACATTTTGAACAGAAACGCTATCAAATTAGACAATTTAGATGACATAAAAATTTTTCTAAAATGACAAAATTACCATAACTAAATTATAATTAATTTTTAAAAACTAAATGGTAAATATGTTCCATTAGTAATTGAAAACCTTTCTACAGAGAAAACCCTAGGCCTAATTGGTGAATTCTCTCAAGTTTTTCAACAAGAAGTAATATCAAATTTCAAAAACACATTCCGAATTTTAGAAGGAGAGAATATTTCCCAACTCATTCTATGAAGCACTACTCTCAAACAAAAAGGCACTGGGGAAAATAAAACAAAGATCAACATATTTAATGAACATAGATGCCAAAGTCTTTACAAATTATTAGAAAACCAAACTTAGCAACACATCAAAACAATTTTACAACATGATCTTGTAGCATTTTTACCAGAAATTAAAGGTTTATTTACCATCTAAAACTCAATTAATCATATATTTTATATTTCTAGATTAAAGGATAAAAAAATCCAATCACCTAAAAGACACAGAAAAAGCCATCAAAAACATTCAGCATTAATCCATGATTAAAAATCTCAACAAACTGGTAACATAAAGGAAATTCTCAATTGGATATTAAAAAAAAAAAAGCTCCCAAGTAAAACCTATATCTAACATCACACTTAAAAGAGATAAAATGACTTATTTCCTCCTAACATTAGAAAAAGGCAAGGATATACTGTCAGCACTTCTATTCAGCATTTTTATAGAGTTTGACAGGTATAATAAAACACAAACAAAAATAGAAATGTAATGCATCCCAATTGGAAAGGAAAAGTTAAAGTCTATGTTTTTGAAGTTACATGATTGAATATTTAAATATCCTAAGAAATTAACAATATAAGTATTAGAACTAATGAATAAGTTTTAAAGATCTCAGGAATTAAAATCAGTTATTTTTCAAAAATCAGTTGAATTTAATATTTCTGTATACCATCCAGAACCAACCCAAATGTGAGATAAAGAAAATAACTTCACTCAAAATAGCATTTCAAAGGAAAATAAAATTATAAATAAATTTTACAAAAATATGTTTTATATGCTAAAAGTTATACATTGCTGAAAGAAATTAGTAAGACCTAATTAGATATATAAATTTTAAATGTCAGTAGATTTCAAAACAATATTATGAAGATGGCAATTCTTCCAAATTGATCTACAGTATCAATGAAATCAGTATTAAAATCTCAGTGACATTTTTGTATAAATTACAAATTACTTCTAAAGTTTATATGCAAATATACAAAATAAGATAGACAAATCAGTCTGGAAAAGAAGAATAAGACTGTATTATTTACATAACCAATGTCAACATACTGTAAAGCTAGTATTTTAGACAGTGTGGTATTGGCATAAACAGGGGTACATAGAACAATGATTATTCATGAGATGATTAAAAGAGAAAAACGTGTGGATCATTGAAACAAACAAAATGTTAGAAAAGATTAATATAAGATTATGATTACTCAATCTTCAACATCTAAGTTTCCCCACAAATAAAAAAGGTAGGGAGGCCAAGGAAATAGAAAGAGGAGAGAGAAGGAGGAATGATGAAGACATAAGGAAACTGTCAGTCACTTTCTATATAACATAAGGTTTAATATCACATTCAGACAATAATATTAGGCATATAAAATATGTGAAGACTTCATCAATGATGCTTGCAATTTAAAATTATATTTGTCAGTTTAATTGTGGTCCAAGGGAATAGCCTGCCACAATGTTGTGTATATTGATATTAAAAGGCAAGTTTGAGAAGCAGTTTAATAATGATGAAAGTAGTACACTTTTACTAAATATAGAAGAAAAGTAATATAAATACTCATAGTTATTCTATTTCGAAAGAAAGCCAGTATTAACTTTAAAAAATATTTTCTTCTAGTCTTGTTTATGAAGAAGCTTTATTTTTTTCCATATAGTTGGGATTAGGTTAAATATCTGTATATTACTTGTAAACTTTTATCTAAGCATTTTCTGAGCAGTAGTTATGTTATCAACAATGATTATTGTTGAATAATCATTAATAATTTAATAATATTTTATAATATTTTATTATTGCTTGATTATCCAATATCTATTTTAAATAAATAAAGTCTCTTAGCTTTTCCATAATTTCTAATTAGTCTAAAATTTATTACTTGGTTTAAAAATTTGGTTTTTTTTTCTTTGAGAGGTATGAAACTATGTGAATATAAAGCTCTTGATATACAACTTCCACTGATTGAAACCGACTATCTTAAGAGTAGCAACTTGGTGATCCTAATATCCATTCCACTGATATACTTATTCATCCAATTCCAAAACCATATTGCTTTGATTTTGCCTTATTTATTTATTTATTTATTTTGAAAGAAAGAAAAAGAGAGAAAAGAAGAAAGAAAGAGTGAAAGAAAGAAAAAAACAAAGAATGTAAGAGAGAAAGAAAGAGGAAGAGAAAGAGGGAGAGAGAACGAGATTCTTGTTCTATTGCCCAGGCTAGAATGCAGTCTAGAAACGGGTATTAAAAACCTCTTTTATGCCAATAATTGTGCTTAACAATGGAGACAGGAAGGAATAAGTGATGAAAATAACAAAAAAGCAGCCAACCAATATTTTATTTAAACCTGTGAAATGCTATGCAATTGCTGAGGAGTGATTTACTTCCAATTATATGGTCAATTTTAAAATAGGTGTAATGTGATACTGAGAAAAATGTATGTTTTGTGGATTTGGGGTGGAGAGTTCTGTAAATATTTGTTAAGTTTACTTGTTCCAGGTCTGAGTTCAAGTCCTGGATATCCTTGTTAATTTTCTATC
>CAUYLG010013191.1:0-34687 GCA_963573385.1 Cacajao melanocephalus | reverse complement strand
GTTCACCGAAATGAGAACACTGGAAGAGGAACAGTCCAGCAGGAGGACAGGATTCTGAATTTTCTTGGATGTCTTCAGTATGTGGTACTTTTGATACAACCACTTGAGAAAACAGAGTTAGACAGTTTGATATGTGGATATTGAACCTGGAAGAGCCGTCTAGGCTGGAGCTACAAATGTTGTTGTTGTCGTTGTCTTTTTTTAATTTGAGATGGAGTCCTGCTCTGTCACCAGGCTGGAGTGCAGTGGCACAATTTCTGCTCACTGCAACCTCCACTTCCCAGGTTCAAGCGGTTCTCCTACCTCAGTCTCCCAAGTAGCTGGGATTACAGGCACCTGCCACTGCACCTGGCTAATTTGTGTATTTTTAAAAGAGACACAGTTTCACCATCTTGGCTAGGCTGGTCTTGAACTCCTGACCTCGTGATCCACCCACCTTGGCCTCCCAAAGTTCTGGGATTACAGGCTTGAGCCATCATGCCCAACCAATATTTGGTTGTTAAAAAAGAAAAAAGTAATTAGTGATATGGGGGTGGACAAGATTACCAGAAAGGAACACAGAAAAAAAGAAGGATTATTTTAAGATCCTTGAGCAACTAATGCTTAGAAGAGCAGGTACTTAAAAACAAATAAAAACAAATCCAATATAGAATCTCCTGCATGATAAAAAGAACATCAGTGGGAAGCTGAGGCAGGAGAATCGCTTGAACCTGAGAGGCAGAGGTTGCCGTGAGCCAAGATCGCACCACTGCTCTCCAGCCTGGTGACAGAAAATAAAAATAAAAAATAAATAAGGAACATCAGGATGGTGGTTTATGAAAGTCAAGAAAAGAGAAAGCTGAATGAAGGAAGGACTCCTGGCCATGAAGCAAAGAATCTTCTGTTACTGACAAGTATTTGCAAATTCAGAACAATTATCTCAAAAGAACCAAACAAAACAACTCAAAAAAAACAAATAAAACTCTCCTACCCAAACAAAGAAATTGCTACTTCAGGATCCTAAAATATGTTATCATTTTTAAATAACAATCCTGATTTAGTCTTGTACCATTGTGTAAAAGTTTAAATAGGCCTGGAAATAGGAACTCCATACCTAAGATTGTCTCTTACAAAGCAATGCTGTCACAGAATTGGCTCCTGCAGAGTTGTCAGGCTACTTCTTTTACTGCTTCTCCCTCACAGACAACAGGAAGTGGGAGACGAATCCTCCTTTAATGCCAGAGAAATTAAGGTGCAAGGAAGAAGACTCCCCACTTCCAACAAGCGCTACAAAGGGAGCTGTTTATTTTCTAGAGGCTGGCGGAGAGGAGAGGTGAGCTCATTTGTCACTGCTGCCCTGCATTGTTGATAAACAACTCAAGATGGAAACATGATGGAAAAAAATCATTAAGCAGGATTATAGGTCAAATAGGTTTTATCTAGATCAACTGGGACTGAAACCACCATGTAAATCCTTTCTCCCCAGGAGAAACTGTGTACAAAATTTGCCTTTGCTTAGCACAAAATTCTCCTGCAAGCTTCTGATCCTCTCTCCGGTTAGTGTCTTTGGGCGCAGGACAACTCACATGCTGCAAAAAAGCATAACATAAGGAAGAGAGAAAGCAGTCTTGTTTGTCACTGTTTATATTGCTGGGCCCCCTGGTCATGTTTTAAGAAGATGCTGGAGCAAGGAAAACGCAGATTCTCAGGAATTGCTTCTCACGGAGTCCATTGAGGGATCAAATGCCACTGAAGCTCAAATGCATGGAGATGATGTGGCCTTGATTTCAGACGGGTCTTCAGTGCTCCTACATTAGTGAAAATGGCAATATTCTTCTTGCGTCAGAAATTTTCTTAACAGACCCAGGCACTTAAGCAATTAAAAGATGGTGAAACCCCATCTCTACTGAAAATACAAAAATTAGCCAGGCCTGGAGAAGTGCGCCTGTAATCCCAGCTACTCAGGAGGCTGAGGCAGGAGAATCGCTTGAACTCAGGAAGAGGAGGTTGCAATAAGCAGAGATTGCGCCTCTGCACTCCAACCTGGGAGACAGAGGGAGATTCCATTTAAAAAAAAAAAAAAAAAGTTTTGTACTTCCAGGGTGGATCTAACCATAGATGACAAGAGTGTCCCGAGAATGAAGAGAATGAGCTTCTTTCCTGCCTTCCATGGATTACAGGAGCCCAAGGAGCTCTCCTTGGTGCTACTAATATCATGATTCTGCCCTCTTTGCTGGATGCTATCTTTGCTCCTACTTCTAAATGCAAATCTGCTAGAAATCAAGACTCAAAGAAATTCTGCTTCCTGCCCCTGGCCAGCCGCACTAGGCTACCACTGTTTCCACCATCACCTCTGTATTGTTTTGTTCTTGCACTGCTATAAAGAAATGCTTGACACTGGGTAATTTAAAAAGAAAAGAGGTTGAATTGCCTCACTGTTCTGCAGGCTATACAGGAAGTAGGATAATGGCCATTTGCTTGGCTTCAGAGAAGGCCTCAGGAAGCTTGTAATGGTGGAAGGCAAAGGGAAAGCTAGCACTTCACATGGCTGGGAAAGGAAGAGGAGAGAGAGATGGGAGGTGTCACATACCTTTAAATAACCAGATCTCATGAGAACTCTATCACAAGAACAGCACCAAAGGGATGGTGCTAACCCATTCAGGAAGGATCCATTCCCATCATCCAATCACATTCTACCAGGCTCCACCTCCAACACTGGGGATTACAATTAAACATGAGATTTGGGTGGGACACAGATACAAACCATGTCAACCTCCATCTCTACCCGATTTGTCTTCACTTCACCTGAAACAGAGAAGTCTCCTAGGATGCAACTTGGATGATGCTTCTGCCTAGCATTCTCCTTTAGAGCCCTCAGAACTCACTGTAAACCTTAATAGTGTTATGTGAAAAAAGTTACAGAACCTGAAGGGGGATTAAAGATTATTTAATAAATACTAATCATTATCACCCAGAGTCCAAGGCACTGTCCTCGAATTCATTTAACCTTTACAACATCTTTAAGAGGTAGATAGTCCTATTACCTTCATTCAATGCATCAGGACACTAAAACCCAGAAAGATTAAGTAGCTTGCTGTTTTTCTGCCTGGATCTCAGTCTAACTACCTTCCTGCTACTCTATATTGTCTGCTTGGACCTGTGGCTACTACTGGATATGATCACTTGCCCAGCTAGTCCTACAATGGCTGTCAGACTCAGTCTGCTTCTTTGCACAGCCACTGCTAGCCTATACTCATCAATATTTATTCGCCAACCCATATACTATAAGTGCAGACTTTAGATTTTGATTGACAGAATTTGAAGCCTGGCTTTGCTGTTCCATAGCTCTGGTACCTTGTGCATTTTACTGAAATCTGAGTTTATTTATTTATCTTTAAAACAAGAGTATTTATACTTCGTCAGGTTGTTTAGAGGCTTACAAGAGAGAACATATCTAAAGTAATTTGTGCATAATGGCTGCTCAATAAAAGAGAGTTATTATTTTTGAACACCTCCCATGTGTTGAGCAAGGTATAAGTGTTTATTACCCTCATGCTCTACATTCCAAGAACAAACTTTTAAAATGGGCTTACACATAAATTGGGGACCAATTTTGCACAGTTTTCTATATAGTCTATATATACACATGCCCTACAAATTATAAAACATTACTTATATTAGGTTTTAGAAATGCATGCCACGGAAGGCCATCATTACAAGTAATCTGTTAACATTTTATATTTTTGCAGTTACTTAATGTTTTCTGAGGGTAACATGTATATCCAACATTTACTTGTGTGTGGATTCAAATGATGTTCATGTACATTAATATTCCCATTTACAAGACAGACCCCTGATCCCCATTTCCCATTCACTTCACACCAAGAAGTCTTCGGGATGACTAAATCTAAGCAATTGATGCCTAACACCAAAATGTCCCAAACATAGCCAACTGGTGCCAAGGCCATGTGCTGAGTAAAAAAGCTGCATACATGAAATGGAAAGAGCTGCTCCTGTGATGGCCTGTAATGAGTCCCGCAGCAAGAACTTCCGGCTTCTGGATCTGAGCTCCTCACAGAGGTTTTTCTGGGGGAGTCCACTGTCTTTTCTAAAATAGCGTCTGCATCTGAGCCTCCCTAGTTCATCAGATGTGTTTTTAATAACCTTTAAGCTTTATTTGGGGATTGAGACTGACAGGTTCAGATCTAAGGTCTCTTTTAACTCAAAAGACTAGTCTTCCCCTATGTAAATTTATAAATGGAGGTATATGTAGATATGTAGGAAAAGAGATATTGCTTGATGCAGAGACCACAGTCATCCATTAATTCCATTTAATTTTTCTTCTTCTTCAAGCATATAAGTAGACAACATGTCTTAGGCTCCCATGAAGTTAGGATTTGACCTTATGACCAAATTCTCGCCAGTGGAACTTGAGAAGTAATAAAGACGCAGTCTGTAACAAACTCCCCGTGGGATTCTTCATGCTATTTCCCTTTCTGCTGGCCAGTTTTAAATAATAATGAGGAGTTTGGAGGTGATGGGAGCCTGGGTTCCTGAATGATCATGTGAAGAAGAGCTGCCCTGTTGCCCTGAACACATACCCAGGCCTGACAAGCTCATATGCTGTTCAGCTGTTACATGCCTGTGTCTGTTGGTCACCATAGATGTTCTACCCTTACTAATATACTGCTCAGTTCCTCTTGGAAGCTCTGAAGCTCTAAATGCAACAGGAATATTGGGGGAGAAGTGATGTACCTTGAGCATGTATAGCATCTAAGTCTTAGGCTCTGAGTCCAGCCTAAATACCCTGTTTAAATATCTGGGTCAGACCTGGTTGTATCATTCCTTCATGACAGATAAGAAAATATAGGAATTGCGTGGCCAGGCATGGTGGCTCATGCATGTAATCCCAGCAATCTGGGAGGTCAAGCCGGTGGATCACCTGAGATCAGGAGTGTGAGACCGGCCTGCCCAACATGGCAAAACTCTGCCTCTACTAAAAAATACAAAAATTAGCTGGGCGTGGTGATGCATGCCTGTAACCCCAGCTACTCAGGAGATTCAGGTAGGAGAATCGCTTGAACTCGGGGAGGTCAAGGTTGCAGCGAGCTGAGGTCACGCCACTGCACTCCAGCCTGACAGAGCGAGACTCCATCTCAAAAAAAAAAAAATTGCCTAAAATCACACGTCTTGTAAAGGGCAAAACTACCATTTGTACTGCAGTTTTAGAGTTAGCCCAAAGCATCTTCCACCATCTTTCACCAAAGGTACCTTAAGAGCTTCCAGTCAAAGATCATTAACTACTAATGGTACTTTACGATTGAATAATGGCCTCTAGAAATTTATTTCTTTTCTCATATGCATACTTCTAAATTCATTTGAAGTAACTTTTTTTAATGAATTTGGCAGATAGGAATATTAAGGAGAAAAAAGTTTAAAGAACTACAGAGAGCACAAGTTTTTTTAAATGTGAATTTCAGAACAATTATTTTCTGAACTTTTAAAAATGTGATCTCTTTTACAAACAAAACTACTTGTTAATAATGAATGAATGAATGAATGAATGCGTTTGGGCTTATCTCTTTTTCTCAGTATCTTAATAGGATTTTTTAGTACAGATACTTTAATAGCTTTGACTATAGCTATTTGTAAAGTCTCAATAGTAAGAGTCTTAATGTAGATGCAACTCTGATTTTTAAAAAAAATACGTTTTTTTCTTCCATGTGTCTGTATTCTGTGTAAGCCTTTGGGGGTTTAATTTCAGAAGCATCTCATAGGCTGCAAAGACAACAATTTGTAAGATTTAAGTCAGTAATGGAAATATTGCTGTCTAAATTTTAAAGCAGAATGTTGCAGTACATACAAAAAGATATCGAATGCTCTAAGGGAAGTCAGATCCTGCAAGCTTGCAGCATCAATCACAATTCCATTGAAGACATGACACAACAATTAATGACATATCTGGCATGTATAGGTTCTTCTAATCATGTCTTGGACTACATACCAAAATAATACCAGGCAAAGACTTTCAGTAAATTACTTTCATTTACTCTGCGCAACTGAGTAGAAATTCTTTTCTCTGAGTACTCTGGACAAATTCCTTCTGCCATATGTGTATTTTTGACTTGGACAACAAAGAACATAGAAATAGTAGTGATCACTCACACAACACAATGACTCGATATGTGATGACGTGTTACAATGCCCAGTTGAGAAGCCACAGTTGACATCCTTTTTGGAATAATATTTCTGCCAGGGTTGGAAAAACTGCCTTTTGATCTGTTAAATCAAATGGTCCTCCAGTGACTATAATATTCATGGAAAGAAGGGATGACTATGTAGACAGCATCTTCCTTCCTCTCATCCCAACGCCCAACCAGTCTGGAACAATAAGCACGACTACAATATTAAACTGCATATTTTTTCTCATTCCAAGAGATTTGTCTAATATTTGAAATTAACAATGTCCTATATCATTTTAACTATAGCTATGCTGCCATACCAGTTTTCACGTTAACATGCCTATTTCTAGACACGGTGTTAAATATGACTCATTTTAATGTGATATCACTATGTTGCTCTCATATTAGATTCTGTTGTCCTACATCTTTAAATGTTGAACAAGGTGTACAGGTCAATGGTATATTAATAGGAGTTAGTTATGCTCGTGAATTGTTAATTATTTTGTTGCTTTAAATATTTGTGGAATAAGAACATAAAATTAGATATTTTTATACACTCACACACACATACTCTGGTGTCTATATAGAAACGGAAAGAAGAGAGAGAGAAAGAGATTAAGTTTTTGTAGTCTAGCAAGTTTTATTCAAAGCTATGCAATCACTAAAGCAAGACAAGTCTCCTTTGGCTGAGGGTAAAACTCACTAAAGTTTATAGGTTTATAGTTTTAATTGAATTTTAGAAGGATAGGTTATATAATTTTTGAAAAATTAGAATAAATATAAAAATAAAGCAGGTATGTAAAAGAAAAGATTATATAAAGTTCAGTCTAAAATTGGCTATAAAATTAGTTCTTTGATGAACAAATATTCATACTTTAGACACACCTCTTTGTGCATAAGGTTCCCTCACAAATATTTAAATATAGCTTATGTATAATTATTGCAGTTGCAAAGAAAGTAGCTGTATGTGCTTTCCTCAAGATTATTTGGCTGTGTTATAGGTAATTTTGAAAGCAACTTTATCTCGATCAGAAGAAAAAGAACACAATGGCCTGGGCCAACTGCTCATAAATGTCAGATACACTTGTGCATGCTAAGATTAGCATGTCCATTAGGTCATGAGGGCATGGCCATTTCAGTTCAAAATTCCCCAAATTCATTTACCTTTTATTTGTCATCTCTTATGACATTTGAAGCTCAATTTATGTGCTTTTCTTAGAATGTCTTATCTAATTGTTTCTGTAATTCAGAGTTGCATTCTACATCTTATTATGAAAAAGGAAAGCATTTGCATTTGCTATCCGTGTTTCCAAGAGCTTATTTCCAAATGATATTTTCTTAAGTGGAGTTTGACAGTTTTCTGTAACGCAATTCAAAAGTGCCTCTCCTGAAAGGGACAGATTCCTAAAGCAATGAATCAATGTATATTAGATATAGAAGGAAGAAAATAAAAAGCCAAACTTCTACTGGTATCCCACTATCCAGCCCCAGTAGATCTGCCTTTTTTTTTTCTATCTTGACAGAGATTCACAGATGTCTTTTTAACATCCATAAAACAGAAATGCTCAATATGAAAACAAAGGAACACGTATATTGCTGGTAATAATTCGGTAATCTACAACTCCTTCCATTAACACTGTTGTTTTTATCCATTTCCACATGCAAACTTCTTTCTGCTTGTAAATGAGGAGACTAAAGGGGAATAAATACATACATATCATAGTGATCTAACATCCATCCCAAGCCAGCCTCATCCTGTGTCACTGTCTAAGTCATGCAAATTACACCAGAGCTGCCAGTTGACTAAGATTAATGACACTGCGCCAGCTTCTTTGTTTCTCTCTGCGGCCGTTTAGTGTGAAATACTATCCAAAAACATTATCTATCCTCGATTAATCCCACAAATTTGTTCACACGATGCACATTGTTTAGGGCAATTTACAACAGGAACATACTGAGCACAATTGCATTTAATTACTTGGGTTCTAATTACATTCATTAAAGGCTAATAAAATAAATGAAACAGCTTTAAAAGCTTCTGCAAAACACATGGGTCTTGTCTCCCTAGTGAAACATACAGTAGATGTTTGATGTGAAACACAGATTTGACCATATATGTGTGTTTATAGATGTATATATATACATATTCCATATGTTATATAAGGTAAATTTTAAATCATCAGCAATAAAACCTCAAATGTTCTACTAATGCATTTATTTAGTGAGTGGGTGAAAGATTTTAGGAACCTAGCACTAGTTTTTATGTGGAGAATAAAGAGAAAAGCAAATCCATTTTTTAAATCGCTTTTGAATCTTAATTGTTTCCACCTGCACAGCCCGGATGCCCAACCCTCTCTTTTCCATGTCCATTTATAAAGGCCACAGACCAACAGAAGGGGGATGCATTCCATTTAAGCTAGGTTCTGGAGAATATTCCCATCAGCTTCCATCCCAAAACTCAGGACTTTTGGCTTACTCACTTCTAACCCAGTGGTAGCTTGTTGAAAAGATAAATAACCTATTGTATAAAATTCACATTTTAAGACAACGTAGACAGGCAAAGGTTTAGAAAGAATGAAGTGGTTCGTACCTGATTTTGCTAATATTTGCGTATGTATTTAGTGCTTATTGTGGAAAACCATTTAAGGAATACAAAACATAAAATAGCATTGTTGACAATTATGCCATAAATAAACGAGTATTGGATACTCACAATAATGGCTTTAATTTCATCCATATTTTTGGTCACCTCAGATGGAGCTCTGAATAATCTATATTATCCAAAAGGAAGTATCTACCTAACTAATTATCTTATGTACTTTTGAGGTTCATGCTTTTCTTTATCAAGCCCTTGCGTGATTTTATCTGGTAAAGCCAGAAAATGGAGCTGCAACATCTAAAACTAAAGGCACATAATTGGCATATCTCATCACAAACAGAATTTTGCTTCCAGAGTAGATTTTGAACATAATCTGGAAAACAGCAAGCAGTGCTGGAATGATTTTGTTGGGTGCTTGGATTTAGAATTTCGACTAGATTTAGATCTTTGCCAAAGAATAAATATTTTTTTTTAACCTTACATAAATGCATTGGAAATAACCTATTATTGTCTTTTCTTATATGGGTACTCTGGCCCAGCGTTTCCTCTTCTAGGAATGTGTCTTGAGGAGATATTCTCACATATGCACAAATGGAGTTAGGAAGACAGTTTATAAAGCATTGTTTTTAGTAGTGAAAAAAAACTGGAAACATCGTAAATGCCCATCAACAAAGGAATGGTTAATAAGCTATACAAACGTATATTCTGTAGATCTATATAACAAAAGAATAAGGTAAATCCATATGTGCAATTGAATGTTCTCAAAAAGCAAGTTGTGGAACAGTATATATTACATGAATCAACTAGGTAAACCAGTATGTAAGGGTGTGTGTGTGTGTGTGTGTGTGTGTGAGTGTGTGTGTATAAATGCATGGGAAAAGGTCTCAAAGAATTAGAAATCTGATAGCAGTGATAACTTCTAAGGAGAGTAGATAAGAAAAGACAAGGATGGAAAGCAAGTCCTCAGGGCAGAAAAGGACTTTCACTTGTTACTTGACAGACTGCAGAATCAAGTGGACATTCATAAGAAAAATGTATTTAAGTACTATACGTAACATTTTGAAATTAATGTGCAAGTTAGAGTCATCACGTGTCCATTAAACACTTCCCCAAGCAAATGTACACACAGTAATTTCCCAAATATTTTCATCTGATCGCTCTTTAGAACATAATCTGGAAGACGGTTTCTCAGAAAGTTATAAAAAGGGATGGAATTTTAAAATCTAGAAGTTTTCTCACTTAGACACTCTCTCTCTCTGCTTCTACTTTACTATTTTCAGTTTCCTTTATTATGCATGAGTGCTGGCAATTTGGGGGAATTCCATTCTCATAACACAGCTGCTGGGGGCACTTAGTGTCTGCATGGAATCCCTCTAACAGGAACACTGACTTCCTTCAGTGCCACCCACCCTTAGAATATTCAGTTCAGAGTCGTGTCCGATACACTTGAAGATTACCTCTCTGAAGTGCAATGGTGTGGGCTTAGTGCAAAGTAAACACTACTGTTGGCTTTTAGAAAAGTTTTAAGAGGAGGAGAAAGAAGAAAAGAGAAGAGACAGAGAAAGAGGGAGAGAGAGAGGAGGAGAGAGAAGAGAAGAAAAGAAAAGAAAAAAGAAAAGGAGGGAGGGAGGGAGGAAGAAGGAAGGAAAAAGAAAGAAAAGACTAAAAGTGGAGACCCACCATTTTATCATGTGTCATCTCTGATAATGCCAACAAAATGCAGTTTTGTTGCATTTTGGGTCTTACATTCAAGGTCCTTCACATTTATGGGGTTTTGTGTCTTGCCACTTTATTTTATATGCCATACATGCCATTTGGACTTAGCCACGTCTTGCTGATGGTCTTACCTCCAACAATATCTTTGTGGCTCTCTGTTACTCTTCACCTGTTAGGATCTCTCAGAGTCCATCTTAAATATCATTTCCTTTGGCAGTTTTCCCTAGTATCCTGAGTGATGCCTTTTCTGTTGAGAGTGATCTTTGCCATCATTGTACTTCTATTGCAGCTTATGTGTGTCTCTGTGGCATTTGACACATGTGCTCTTTCATTATAGAAGTCGAGGTCTGCCTCATATTCCCCTAATAGAATGTAAGCTCCTGAAGGGTTTGAACTGATACCATTGTGCCTATTAACTAAGTAGAGTGTTCATCATATAGCAAGAAATTTCTTTTTTTTTTTTTTTTGAGATGGAATATCACTCTGTCACCATGGCTGGATAGAGTGCAGTGGTGCAATCTTGGCTTACTGCAACATCTGCCTCCCAGGTTCAAGCAACTGTCCTGCCTCAGCCTCCCAAGTAGCTGGGACTACAGCGTGCGCCACCACATCCGGCTAATTTTTGCATTTTTAGTAGAGATGGGGTTTCACTATGTTGGCCAGGCTGGTCTCAAACTCTTGACCTCAGGTGATCCGCCTACTTCAGCCTCCCAAAGTGCTGGGATTACAGGCATAAAGCCACTGTGCCCGGCAAAGAAAAAAATTTTTAAACCTAATAATCAAACAAAGGAAAATAGTTTCTAAATCATTTAAATAATTATTCAACTCTTTTTATTAATATATAGTTGTCAGTAGACAGAGTATCTCCAATATCAGAGTACCTGGCATATAGCTGGTGCTCAATAAATATCTGTTGAATGCCTATGAATAAGCAAATAAACAAACAGAAACAAATCAATGATGTGATTTTTTTCTTTCTTCCTTTTTCTCATTTGTCTATCCCAATGGGGAAAATGTTTATTACAGTATCTCATGAATAATGTCAAAAACCTCAAATACAGCAGTCTTAGGTATTACAGTCTAAAACCATAATAACAGCTTTATACAGAGCCTATGATTCAACATATAGTTTCCGTTAAGATTTTTGGACTGACTCTTTCATAATGGCAGTTTAAATTGGTTCTCTTCTACAGTAAAGGCTATACAATAATTACAAATATATTTAATGAGTCCTGAATTAGTAATATGATATCTTTAGAGTTCTGTCTTTATGCATACCTGGAGAGATTTAAAGATAGGGTTCATTTAATACACGAGCATCCTGAGAGGGGAGAGGCAGAAGATGTGCTTTAAACAGGGAGAGCAGAGGCTGTGCCAATTCTTTAGGCAGTAAGAAACTCCCCTGTACTTTGACATGTCTGCAGAAGACCACAACTTCTAGATGGCCGGGGGGCAGCATGTATTGAGGACACTCAGATGCATTTCTTTCTATGACCTACGAGAGCTTCTCCTTCCCTTTACTAACAAGGAAGCACATGTGGCCGGAAAAAACAAGCACAAACAATATCAATGCACTTTCATGGAATATGGAATTCCTAGAGTTCTTTTATTCTTTCTTTTTTTTTTCACCCACCTCTAGGCAACTAAGAGGAGCTATTCCACGTAAGCACCAGAGAAATGAAATATATAACTACAAACTGAAAGCCCGTGACCTCAATCCTCAGCTGCCCCTTGCCCCTCATTACCGCAGCAGTTGGTGTAGGGAAGGATTAAAGAGGGCTAGAAATCACTGGGCGAGCATACAAGGGTTCAGAAATTTGACCTTCGTTACTTAAAGCACACAGTCTCCACTAAAAGCTGGTATATGAGGAGAATTAAAAACAGAACCAAGAAAGGTCAGGTGGAGTGCAGATACACTAACAAAGATGAAGGTGAAATGGCCAAAAAAAAAAGGTCCTCCAAAATATTCATCTTTTCTTCTATTGGACAAAAATGGACATCTCTAGGAGACATTTTTGCTTCTGCCCCTAACCAAAACTGCAAAAGAGCTCTATGCCAAAAGCAAGAGCTTAAAACATCCAATTGCCAGAGCCAGAGAGGACTTTAGAATGCAACTTTCCATGCAGAAGACTTTCTTAGGGCACTTTCTAATGAAATGGAATGAGATTGTGCCTCCCTCTGTATCTGATAGCTTTTATTATCAGGATCTATGAATTACTCAGTTTAATGGGAAGTACAAGAAGAGATTACAAAAGCACTAACTAGTAAAATATTTTTACAATTGTGAAACTGGCAACGGGGCTCTCTATTTTCTGGGAAGGCAAATTAAGGGGCAAGGGGCTTATGCCTTAAAGCATATGACCATGGCAACAGCCGCAATGGGGGCGTGAACTCAAAACCATTTCAAAAAACATACACTAAGAAGTGAATGATTCCCATCTGTCAGCAACAGTGGAGCCACATTATTCATTGTTTTGGCAGTCCTGTGTTCTGTGAATGTCGGGAGCAGACCTTCTCTTTCAGAGACTCCTGCACACAAATGAGGAAACTGAGGTATTTAATTGAACCCAGCCTAATGACTTGCCCCAAAGAGGTAAGCAGCCTGAGATCAGTAAATATTTAACACGTTCTAAAAAGTAAATCTATTAGCCAACTGTTTTCATTCTTAAGAGCAACAACTATTATAAAGATATGTTAGATTTCCATAAGGGTTTGTACTTTCCAAAAGAGTTTCATAAATTTTCAATGAAGCAAATAAATAAGTACTATCATAGAAAGATGGCAAGAGGTGTGTGTGAGAGGGATCTCTACCCCAACCTCTTTTTTTCCATTTAAAAGGTAAATCTTTTGGAACAGTGCTGTCCTTTAGAAGTGTTATGATACACTTATATAATTTAAAGTTTTCTGGCAGCTGTAGTAAAAAAGCAAAAGTGAACAAGTGAAATTCATTTTAGTAATATATTTTATGTAACCCAGTATATCAAAAATGTTTTAAAATGCAACTAATATAAAAATTATTGTGATTTTTACACCGTTTTGTACTAAGTCTTTGAAGTCTATGCGCAGTTTATACTCACAGCACATCTCTGTTAGGACTAGCCACCTGTCATATGCTCAATAGCCATGTGTGTCTAGTGGCAACTATTTTGAATAGCCCAGCTCTAAGGTTCTGTTTTTTCCCCAGATTTGGATGTTGTCCTGTCTTGGTTTTTCTATTAGCTGGTATAGACTTCAGGTATCAAAATTAGTTGATTTGATTTAGTTTCATATTTACCAAGGGCATTTAACAATGCATTTAGATGATATCGACATATTGTCTCAAGTCCTAAGGATGTATGTGTATGTGTGCATTTATGGTTATAGTAGTTTATATGTGTGTGACAAGCATTAATTGTGCCTACTCCATGTAAAAGCAATAAGCAATAATAGTGTTTAATATCAACAAGCATTAATAGCATGTCTATTCCATGTAAAGCACTGGAATTCAATATCAAGTCATCATTTTGGCCAAAGTATTTATTAAACCACTACCGTACATGAGACTGCCGTGGTCCTTTGACCAGCAAGCATCAGGTCCATTGTAAACTTTTCAACACTCTGAGTGTTGTAGAGTTCAACGTTAAACAAGGGCAAAGAAGCCCTGACTTCACGTCTTGTCTCTCTCCTTTATAAGCACTGTGACTTCGTGTAAATCATTTCTCCACCCTAATTTTTACTTTACTCATCGGTAAAACGAGGACTAGATGACCTGTAAGTAACTTTGCAGTTTTAACAGACTCTTATTATTTGGTAATAAAAGTGCACCTCCTTTTAGCCTTAAGGAGCATATGCCTTACTCTTTAGCAACGTCTACTCTGTGATCCATGGAGTACTAGCAGGGTTGCCAGATTTTGAAGAAAAAGAAAACACACAATGCCCAGTGAAACTTAAATTTCAGGTAAACAACAAGTAATAAAGCATAACTATCTCTCATGCAATATTTGGTACACGCTTAACTAAAAGAACTATTGTTTACTTGAAATTCCAACTTAGCTGGCATTCTGCATTTTGTCTAGTGACTGACTCTAGGTACTCAGAAAGTTTCATCCCACTTACCTCACAATCAGAGCTTGACATTTTCGTGCTGTAGCACAGTAGAATGAAATAGGCACAATTTTTTTTTCTTTTTTTTTTTAAGACAGAGTCTCGCTCTGTCTCCCAGGCTGGAGTGCAATGGCATGATCTCCACTCACCACAACCTCTACCTCCTGGATTCAAGCGATTCTCCTGCCTCAGCCTCTAGAGTAACTGGGATTACAGGCATGTGCCACCACGCCTGGCTAATTTTTTGTATTTTTAGTCGAGACAGGGTTTCATCATGTTGGCTAGGCTGATCTCAAACTCCTGACCTCGTGATCCGCCCGCCTTGGACTCCAAAAGTGCAGGGATTACAGGCGTGAGCCGCAGCACCCGGCCAATAGGCACAGATTTTTATCAGACCCCATGGCTATGAACTCTGGCTTAGCACTTTTCATTGTATGTGACCTAAGTTTCAGAGCCTCTGTTTCCTCCTTTGTAATGTTGAAACTTATCTATAAGGCATAATAAATACTTCTCCTCATCCTATAAATGAGGAAACTGCTGGTCAGAGAAGTTGGGCTGGTCACTCTACATTCAATTAGTAGAGTCGATGTTTTCCTGTGAGAGGATAAGCATTAAATAAAATAATGTATGAGCCAGGTACATCTTTTTGTTTTTTTAGACGGAATCTCGCTCTGTTGCCCAGGCTGGAGAGCAGTAGTGCGATCTCGGCTCACTGCAAACTCTGCCTCTGGGTTCAAGTGATTCTTCTGCCTCAGCCTCCCAAGTAGCTGGTACTACAGGCACGTGCCACCATGCCTGGCTAATTTTTGTATTTTTAGTAGAGACGGGGTTTCACCATATTGGCCAGGCTGGTCTCGAACTCCTGAACTCGTGATCTGTCCGCCTTAGCCTCCCGAAGTGTTGGAATTCCAGGCGTGAGCCACCACAACTGGCTGAGCCAGGTATATCTTAAGTGTTCAATAAATGGCATATATTACAGCTGTTATCAAGACTGTAGGAGTTGTGGGTGGGGTAGGTAGAGAGGGAAAATGTTGAATTAGAGTGCTCTTTAGGAAGGACATACATGAGTGAGACTTGATGACAGTCTTTAACAGCTGAGATAGAGGTGATGAGCCAGAGGTAGGTAGGAGAGAGGCATAGGACTGAGATGAGAGGGCACAAAAACCTTCATCACTTCACTTTCTAACTTATTCACTAAGCAGGCACATTGCACTACAGTGCCAGAGCTCCTCTGCATTTCCAAAACCCAATTTCAAGCAGGAACTGGTTTTATTCTCCCTCCTTTCCTCCCCCACACCCCTACCCCAATTCATGTTCGTAGTACTAGGTAAGGCAAGCTGAATTGAGATTTTCTCTCTTTAGGGAAGGGGTAGATAGATACCATACCCAGGATGAATCTCCTTCTTCATTTCACTGTTCCTATATAGTACATGCAAAACGCAATTGCAATGTACAAGAGTAACCTTGTTGGGAAAAGCAAGCCTCCAGAGAAACCTGGGGTTTTGAATGGAAGTAAAAAACGGTCTATCTTTGCCTTTATAGAATTATGCACTACATTGAAAGCAGCACGTTCGGGTTTCTTTCCGGTACCGCTGGTGGAGCCAACACTTTCGCCCATTAGTGGCTGTCTATAATATGGCATGTCACCCCCAAACTTGAAGGCCAGAAAGTTCTTCCCAATTTTGCTATAGCCTTGAGGTGGCTCTGTCCCTTCCAACTGAGACTGATTAAAAATACAAAAAAAAAAAAAATCTTTCCCCGCAATCCCTTTCTAGGCACTGTTTAAATGACACTGGCTTGCCTTCTTCAAACTTTGCTAACTGTTTTTTTTTCTCCCTATGCATCTGTCAACTGCTTTTTTTCCATCACCCTGAGCCCCACTTCCTACATGAAGCTTTCTTTGTCCACCCACCTAGATTACATCATCTTTCTCTTATGGTTCAGTAAGCATTTATATTGCCTTGTGTGTATGGGGTGTGTGTGTGTGTGTGTGTGTGTGTGTATCCAATTGGAATGCAAACACTTTGAGGACAGAAACAAGGTCTTACAGTTCTGTCTTCTCACACTGAATGACAATACCTTTTATGTGTTCACTATATGTTACTTTTTTAAGGTGATAGTAATATAATCCATCAGATACTTAAATAATTCATGATTTTGTCTCATTATAGCTGATCTAACCTGTTGAAACCAGTAAAAATTGTCAAATTTGTATAACTCGGTCTGTGGAGCATACTAAGAATTTAGGCTGTGAGGGGCAAAAAGGAAAAAGCAGGAGCAGATTGATATTGAAGCTAGAAAGCTGACCCAGCAGAAGAGCTGGCCGCTATTACATTATCATTTTATGATAGTACAGATTAGCATCTGTATCCATAGGAGTTTATCTGTCTGTGAGGACTACTACAAGAGTCCTTTGTGATCTCAAATTTAGTGTGCAGTGGTGTCACATTTTTGGGTTTCAGTCCATTTGAGGATGAGGACCCTTTTTGGGAATTAGAGATACCTGAGAAAAGTTCTAGCCGCTGGGAACACTGGCAGACAAGAGACAGGCAAGGCACCTGCCAGTGGTCTGGAATCCAGGGCAGAAAGCCAGTGCCTACAGGATCTTGGAATGTTTATCTGAAAACCCAAGGATATGCCTATTTGCACTCACTGGATTTTCACAGAAAGATGAAGGGAAACTTACATCTTAGGGGATGTAAGAGTACCAGAACTAACGTTAGACAGCAGATCTTAGGAGATCTTATAAAAGCAAGACTAATTTTAGATTCCAGCCCTGATGAGGCAAAAATCTGCTAATGCTCTTCACAGTGTCAAGTTTTGAGCCCAAGGATATAGCAGGATTGAGACTGCAGATGAAGGGCCTTAGTACTTACATGTATCTTTAGGCCCAACATGACTGAGAAAGGTAAAGACTGATAATTTATCTTATGAATAGCTTAACAGATTAATATGATCAGTAGTTAGACAGCTTTATGTCATATGAACATATATATATACACACATGTATATATGTATATATATGCACCAAATCTCCTCAGTAAGATTAAGTGCCCTATTTTTTTAAAGTCCTTTTTTTTTTTTTTTTCTGAGATCGAATCTTGGTCTGTCACCCAGGCTGGAGTGCAGTGGCGCCATCTCAGCTCACTGTAACTTCTGCTCCCCGGTTTCAAGCAATTCTCCTGCCTCAGCCTCCCAAATAGCTGAGATTACAGACACGTGCCACCGTATCTGGCTAAAGTTTATATTTTTAGTAGAGACGGGGTTTCACCATGTTGGCTAGGCTGGTCTCGAACTCTTGACTTCGTGATCCACCTAGCTCAGCCTTCCAAAGTGCTGGGATTACAGGTGTGAACCACTGCGCCTAGTCCTCAAAAAAGTCCAATTTTAAAATATTAATTGTTTTAATATTAATTAAGAAACATATACACACACAAAGAACCACATTTCTCTAACCTGTATCTGAAAAGCAGGTCTAATAAAAGTCCAAAATGGGTGCCTTTCATGGGTTTAGAGAAAGATAATATTATTTTTTCTTTTATATATGTTGCTATAATACAGTCTGCATTAGAAATATGGTGAGTTTTCAGCCGGGCTTTCCTACCTAATACCTCTCCCACCACTTTTTTGTACCACTCAGTCATTTTCTGTGTGTGTGTGTGTGTGTGTGTGTGTGTGTGTGTGTTTTGTTTCTTTTTGTTTTTGTTTTCGTTTGAGGCAGAGTCTCACTTAGTCGCCCAGGCTGGAGTGCAGTGGCATGATCTTGGCTCACTGCAACCTCCGCCTCCAGGATTCAAGCGATTCTCCTACCTCAGCCTCCTGAGTAGCTGGGCTTACAGGTGCATGCCCCCACACCGAGCTATTTTTTGTATTTTTAGAAGAAATGGGATTTCACTGTGTTGGCCAGGCTGGTCTTGAACTCCTGACCTCAAGTGATTCACCTGCTTTGGACTCCCTACAGGTGTGAACCACAGCATCCTCATTTTAAATATTAAGTCCTGGTGTCTTAATATTTTATTAAAACACTAGAAACCTCAATATTCTGAAGTTTTTATAATATATTATTATAAAATATCTTAAATTTGTAACATATAAACTGAAAATAGAAGGGGAGATAGTTCAAATTTTCTTTAGAAAACACAGAACAAAAGGCAAACAACCCTAATGCTTTTCTGTTTATTTAATTTATCATTGTCGTCATCTGCTCATGCATGCTATATGTTAACATAGGACTTTTCCAACATTTTGAATTCCATTAATCTAAAATATAAAGCCCTATACCTGTGATATATTACTAATGCTAATAGATAAGATCACCCAATTATAAACTTCAGTTTACTCTTATTAATGCAGCAAATGAAGTCATGGAAGTGAGTGAGATCTCATTTTGGATAAGGCTCCATTTCTTGTTAAATGTTGTTATTTCAGAGTTGGGCATATATCATCATTGATATAACAATAACAGATGTCTTATTTGTGGATTCATCTCCTGTCTGCCTCACAGCAATGATTTTACTACTCGTGAAGGATTACAAAAAATTACTGGAGGATTTACAAGAGGTCTCTGCAGTATTTATCTAGAAGCCAACTATAATATTGTTTTTCCATACCCATCAACCAACACAACTTAATCCTGACTCAAAAGAGCTGCATTACTCTTTCCTTAGCCTGTGTGATTACGGCTTCAGAATCCTTTTAATCAATAAAAGTTGGATTAGTTACAATAGCAGATGTTAGATGAGGATGCAAAGAAGATGCCATCTTCCTATTCTCCTGCAAACATCAAAAATCTTTTGCAAGAGGAGCTAGCAAAGAGTTTTGCAGTGTATACCTATTGAGCCTACGCCTTTTTAAGTTGTGGTTATACTTCTCATGTCAGCAGTTCTCAAAGGATCTGGAACTTTCTTGTTTTCAAGTTAAATTGAAGTTTTTGTTGTTGTTTCTTATGAATTGGTTGAGGAGAAAGGCAACAGAAATTTTGGAAAAAATTGTCAGCACATTCCAATCACTTCTGCTGTTAATTGTCTACTTAAACTAGTGAAATGAGCCTTTAAACATCATGGTCCTGGGCACAGTCACCAGGGTTGTGTCCTCAAATGCCAGCAGCAGCAAAGCTCTACAGCTTCTTCCAGAGATGAGAGGTATGTCCCAGGTCAAGTACCTGATCAAGGGGCTGTGAGTAATTCTTAGCAAACCATTTATGGGCATTCTTAATACTTTAGGAATTATTCATAAGACTTCATTTGACATTCACAAAAACATACTAGGACAATAGATTGGTATTGTCTTCTTAAAGAGTGGACACAGACAAGATGATTTTTCTTCTACAAGTTGGGAAATGGGAACCTATGTCATATATAATGTACTCTATGTTGTTTTCAACAGCACATCAGGAGCTAGTCAAGGAAACATACTTGAGACCTTTCATGTAGAGACAACTTAATATAAGGAAAATGGCAACTCAGTGGTGGAAAAGCCAAAGCAATTCAGCAATTAGAAACAGGAGGAAGCTCTGCCATATCCAGGAGACAAGGAGAGGAGGTGTTGTTCCCAGAGCTCAGAAGCCAGGGCTGTCTAGAGAAGCCAGAACCCCAGAGGAGGATTACCCGATGAGAACTGGGACCATGATGGAGCTAGAGCCACCAATGAAAGGTAGCCACTGCCCCAGAGGAACTCCTTGAGACTCTCAGCCTATGGGCGGATTGCACTGCCCCCAAGCCTACCTTAACAACCATGCCATTGGCTCAGACTTCATTTCCATCCACATTATCTCAGCAAAGCTCCATCTCCACTAATCAAATTATCTTACAGAAACTAAATACTATTCAAAGTTTTATCAGCATTTATACCCTAATATTATTATGTGTTATGAGTATCTGCTATGGCAGTGTCCAGCCATACTGAGACTTCTTTGGAGATCTAACAGCTCAGATACCAAATATTGTTTTTATTGGGGCTCTGATTACAAATTGTATGAAGTTTTGAGTAGTCTGCTCATGAACTCTTTTTTTTCTTCTTCTTTTTTACTGACAGGGTCTCACTCTGTTGCCAAGGTTGAAGTGCAGTGGCAAGATCATAGCTCACTGCAGCCTTGAACCCCTGGGATCAAGTGATTCTCCCACCTCAGCCTCAGGAGTAGCTAGGACCACAGGTGCAGTTGCTGCACTCAGCTAATTTTCTTATTTTTTTTGTAGAGATGAGGTCTCGCTATGTTGCCCAGGCTGAGCTCTCCTTTATTGTTTGTGTTCAGTTTGTCTTGTTTTGACAGAACACTGAAATTTTCAGGAAAGAATATATCATGTTATAATAGAAACACTCATAAGTAAAAATATTATTTCATGTGGTTACAAAGCACTATAGTATGGGGAGAAGATCAATATAAATCATTTATTCATTCATGCAGCATTTATTAAATATTCTTGTTCTTGGCAAATTCAAACATGAATCAGATATTAGGAGTACCCTCTCTCCAAAGAGTTTACAACCAGACATGTTTTGTTTTGTTACGTTTTTTGTTTTTGAGACAGGGTCTCATTCTGTCATCCAGGGTGGAGTACAGTGGGGTGACCATAGCTCACCGCATCCTCAAACTGTCAGGTTCAGCCATCCTCCTGTCTCAGTCTCCCAAGTAGCTGGGACTCAGGTGCATGCCACCAAACCCAGCTAATTTTTTTTTAGTTTCTAGTAGAGACGAGGTCTTGTTATGTTGCTCAGACTGGGGAACCTGTTGTTAAAGAAAGCAGTAAATGTTAGAAAGAAAACACAAAATGTTATATTAGAAGTATTATCAGCATGATGAGAAAGTCTAGAGAAGGATAAGAATATTTTTGCCTGTAGGTGTCAGGAAAGACTTGAAGAGGAGGTGATATTACTGTGCTTAAAAGGTAAGTGTTTGCCGAATAGTGAAGGAGAAAAGAAGCATCCCCAGGCAGTGGAAAAGCATGTGTGAAGACCTTAATGAAGATAAGTAACTACTATAAGAGTTTGATCTGGGTGTTTAGGAACTGAATCAGAAAGAAGCATCCACGCAGAAAGCAGCAAGAACTGTAACTGGAGAAGTAAATTGATGCCCAGTTGCAAACTCCCTGTAGGCCCCGCTTAGGAGTTTAGAGTTCATCCTGTGAACAGCTGGACTCCAGCTGAGGTCTTAAAGGAGAGAAGTAACTTGATGAGAATTGTTTTCAGAAAGATCATTTCGATGTCTATGTGAAGAATGGACTTGAGGAAAATAGATGCCAGGGAGATCAGATAGGAGGCTGTATTAATACTCTAAACAAAAGTGATGAAGGTCTAAGCCAGCAGCCATGAGGATGATAAAAATGGACTTTAACCAGAGGACACTTCTGACAGAGATCTGACAGGTCTGATGATCAACTGGACATGGAAAATAAGGGATATAAGTCAAGGATGACTTAAAGAGTTCTAGCTGAGGCAACAGGGTGTATTGAAATGCCATTAGCTGAGGTATAGAATTCCATAAGGAAATGCAGGCTTGAGGATGAAAATAATTGAGGATGAGGTTAGTACCTCTATTTTCAAAATGTTGAGATTACTTCAGAAGTGGATGTGGGGCTTTAGATTCTGTAAGGTAGTTATATCCGTTGAGGGGAAATCCACTGTGGAAGGATATTTAGATATTTGGTTTGCATATTATAGCCAAATCATAGGTGGCCTAATTTCCTGGTCTGTTCAATTAGCTTTACTTGGTTATGTCTGTAAAGAGATCAAGCAAAAATCTATACTCTCAACATTTTTAAATATTACTAAAAGTGCAATATATTTCCAATCCTAAAAGCATCTGGACAGTTTGGCAAACATACAATATGGAGATTGAGAAAGAAACAGTAAAATTCAGGGTGGGAGTGCTGCATGTTATAACTGAGGACAGATGTAGTTTCATGGAAATGCTTGTAGTATATATAAAGAAGGCATCACACATCTTTGAATTAATAGGAATATATATTCTAATTAATTGACAGCAAGAGCTGTTGATAGAATGAAAGAATAGATCTCAAGCTCCCTAAGCAAGCACCCAGACACAGGCAAATAAATTGCTGAGACTGTCTTTATGTAATATATGATGCAGTGTTGCAATAATCAGCCTATGTTTTCCTGTATTCCATCCGTTATTTAGGATTTGAGGCTGTTTTTTACACTTAAATTTAGCATACATAAAAGAAAAAGTGTAGAGATGGAGATTAGAACAAAGAGAAAAATAAAAATTCAGAAAGAACACTTTAATTCAGATAAAATGACCACCACATTGTATAAAGAGTCTGTGACTTTAAAAAAAAAAAAAACTATATCGTAGGCACTTCTTCATTGTGATGCTTTTTCCAGAAGAAATGATGAGTTGTACCAGGCCATCAACATTTTCGTGTGGGGGTTAGGATTAAAGATACAGTTTTCTCTGTACTAACTTAACATATTACCTTGCTTTATTAGTAGTATCTTCAAAAAACAAAGGAACAATAACCCTAGATGAACTATTTCAGATAATTTACCTACATACATGTTAAATCCCTAGGAAATATTTAAACAAGTCAAGTCAAAGTGGTAGAGAGGGAAGGGGTTTCCTGAAACCTGAGCTCTGGTTCAGACTCTTAACTTTCGTTTATAATACTGTCTCATGAAGTAAAGAATTACTTCAGGCTGTTTGCTTAAAATGTTGCTTGTATGTTTATATTGTCCTGATTTTTGAAACACAAATATTTTAATCCAGACTATTCATACAAACCCTTTATTTTAATATGCAGTTGATTAGCTAGTATTGTGCAAAAAGAGAGAATAATTGTAAATTGCCCAAGTAGTCTATAAATATTCCCCTTAGGAGTGCCAAAATTGCAAGCCATAATACTATGATAGTGATGGAAACTTGAATAAACTTCTGTAAATTAAAATTTACTTCCTAACGATGTCTCCACCAAACCAATATTACCATTACCATTAACTAAGCAGTTTATTTGGTGCCAGGCTCTGAGTTTAGGGGAAAGGACATAAAGATAAATAAGATTCAGTCTTTTCTCTCTAAAGTTAGTAGTGTAGAGAAGTTAAAAGTATTACCAGCTCTCCATAACAACAATTATAAATGCTATTACATACACAGATTCACATCTGTACATAGCATGACAAGCACCCAGCGCAGTGCCTGGCCCACAGGAAGTGTTCAATAAATATTATTGCTATTAGTAAAGGCTTCATATAAATAGAAATTTAATAGAGGAATGGTGTTGGACATTGAATATTGTGCAGTTCCGACTCTAGGGATTAAGTAAGAGTAACCACAGAGCTCCATCTCTTTGGTTACAGAGGAAGGTGTGTGAGGGCCATGCTCGTAGAAAACAAGTGTATAAATAAAATGACACAGAGTCAGAAAAATCAAGAAATCTAAAAGGAATGAAACTGGGTCAGGAGCTAAGAAAAGCTTCAGGTAAACTAAACAGGTAGCATAATTCCCCAGCAGGACGAAGGGTGTGCCATCCGAATTCTTTTGGTTGTGCCATGTTCTTTTGGTTGCGCAGGCAGTGTGGATGACTTTCTCAAGAGATACAGGGACAGCCCATGCTACTGCTATTAGGTACAAGAGGAGCATGTGGAAGGAGGGTAAGGCATTTCAGAACATCTGTAATGAGAATGCACTGGTATTATCAGAGCATGGCATTCATTACCTCTCTCACAAGTTACCCAGAATTGTACATGTTTTAACACAACAGAATTGCTCATAAATCTGTTGAATTCATAAGCATTTCAGTCCTGTTGTGGGATTTGGGAACTTGGAGTCTTTCCACTCCAGGACACTCAAACTACTCCTTAAAACTCTGCTTGCAATTTTTAGCTCACTACATAACAAAAGACACAAGATTCCTCAGGATCCAAGAAAGAGATTCCCTGCTGGGATGCAAATAATTCATCCATTAACTTTATCTTGTAGGTTTTCTAAAATGGCATTTTAAAAATTTCTGTTTGGTGGAGAATACTAAGAAAAACAGAAAAGCTTTGGGAGCCTGGACCCAAGGATGAAACACCTGAGGAGTATTCTATGCTCCTTTAATGCTTTGAAAAATTTTTGTATTGTGGTGCACATAGAAATGAATTCTGAATGTGAGTCAAACAGTGGGAGGGCACTGTTGGCAGCTGGATCGGTTGGAAAGCTGCTCACTTATGAAAAATGCTGCAAGGAAAATTATGAATTTCCTGCTTGGCATTCACTTTAATACAGCAATACTTTCCTTTAAAAATGTAAAATAGCAAGAATATGGTAAATGAAGTGCATTTTTATTTGTTTATGACCTGAGAGTTTCTGCCTTGTGAAAAGGCTAAAAGACCTAAAGGCAAAGGAAAATTTCTTCTCAGAGGGGAAGTGTTGTGGAAGAAAATAAAGGTTGAGTTAGGTATTCAGCAAGATTCAGTCACTCTCAGGGGAAATGTCCTTCATTTGGGGAGATTCTGAAACTCATTCAGGCTACCAGAGTACCGGTTAGCACATGGCAGTTGTAATTCCCTAAATGGAACCCTGGTGGCCTCAAAGAATCAATGCTACCAAAGAGACAAACTTACCTACAGGGAGCAAATTAGGTGCTAGCAGAATGTCTGATTATTTTGCTATTTATATTTATAGAGTCAGTGAGTCAACAAGTATTTATTGACCTCCCAGCGGTTGCACAGCTCTCTAATAAATGTTTGGGTGCTTATTACGGGTTAGACACAGTCTCCTGCCCTCAAGGAGATTTACAATCTAATCAAGATGATAACTACCCTTTAAAATGGACACTTGTTAATAGATACAACAAAAGGAAAGTTAGGAAGTTTGGATCGGAGATTTTATTGACACTTTGGAAAATGAGATATTAATAAATCAGAAGCAAACCTCTAGAAGTTGAGATTTGAGGGTTTTTTTGTTTGTTGCTTTTTTTTGTCTTTGTTTTTTGTTTTGTTTTGTTTTGTTCTTAAAGGCAGAGATATAACCAACAGAAAGAAGAGAATTATTTGAGACCTTCAGAAAAGCCTGGGTTGGAAGGTTTTTAGATTAAACAAAAGAAAAAAATAATGTTAGCATGAAATTAATCCTGTCTTGTGTGGAAGGCTAAAAGATACGATATGGCCTGAATTATATAAGAAAGAAAATAGAATTTGTGCATTTAATTGGCTGATAGAAGTTTTCAAGAAAAAAGGTATGGAGACCAGAGAGGTGTGATAACTTTCCTCACCCATCATAAGGGTCATAGCCAACAATCTTGTGCCAAAATTCAGGTTAACAATATGTATTAGTTCATTTCCACACTGCTGATAAAGACATACATGAGACTGGGTAATTTATAAAGAAAAAGAGGTTTAATGGACTCACAGTTCCACGTGGCTGGAGAGCCCTCATAGTCATGGTGAGGGAAGATCAAAGGCACATCTTACATGGCAGTAGGTGAGAGAGAAAATGAAAGCCAAGTCGAAGGAGAAACCTTTTATAAAACCAGCAGATCTCCTGAAACTTATTCACTACCACAAGAACAGTATGGGAGAAACCACCCCTGTGATTCAGTTATCTCCCACCAGGTCCCTCCTACAATACACAGGAATTATGGGAGCTACAATTTAAGATGAGATTTGGGTGGAAACACAGCCAAACGACTTCAGAATAATAAAGCATAACAGATTTATTTATTCAAAGTTTTATGTAACACAGAAGGCTTAAGAAATGAAAACTCAAAGACCCAAGGGAAAACTGTTCATTTTTATGCTTAGATTCAATAAAGAATGGACAGCTATTTAGAAATGTGATTGGACAAAAAAAGAATAATCTAATGGTAATAGACTGAGAAGGGAAATCCAGCAAGGCCTATCTGTTCAGATTCTTCTGGACCTCTGTGTTTGGTAAGGGAGGAACCTCTTCTGGAACAAGGGTCTCATGATCTACTTTCAGACAAGTTAGGTCAGATGATTTCTTCATGGCCAGCTCTTCCACAGAGAGGCAAGGTGCAGTTGGAATAATGTTTCTAGGCCTTAGAGCTGCTTTGGGGGGAAAAGGATGTGGTTTCTATGACCTGCCTTGGGGAAAAGAAATTCTAGTTTCTATGGCCTGCCTTAGGGGAGAGAGAGGAGCAGGAGAAAGAAGGGCAGGAGAAGGTCAGAAGAGACTTTGCTTCTTGTGTTCTTCTGATGTTCAAAGTACTCAGCATTCCAAAGAGCCATGCTTTGGAATATCATTTTCTGAGCCCCAACAAATGCTGTTACCTAGTAAAGAAGTCATTGGAGGTTAGTAACAGCAATACATGATCTGAGTAATCACAATACTAAGTAATGAACAATACGTTTTAGCCATGTGCAGTAAAACTTTAAGAGGAGCTGAGGACTAAGAAGATGTCAACCAAAAGCAGCCAATCATCTTGTATCCTGGTCTATACAAAACTCTCTGGTGGGGCTAGAGAAGAACAGACAATGAGAAACAAAGGTGCCTTTGCAGGGAATCTTTTGAAAGGGGAAAAATGTAGCTAATAAGCTCAGGTTTCAGTCATACTTAGCTTGATAATGGCAACAGGAAATCTAGTGAGTGAGTGTAGTGAGGGCCAGGAGAAATCTGGGACTAAAAAGGGAACTTTCTTTAAGAGGAGAATGAATGTGGGAATTCAATCTATAGATGAAAGTGCAATATTGGATGAAAACTCCAAGAGAATTTTTTCCATATGAAGGAAATGATAGTGAGGAGAGATGAATTACAGTTGCATTTGAGATGTTCTTCCAAAGATTTCTTTTCTGTAAAAAGGCATAATTTCATTGCACTTGTTTAATATTCAGTGAGCTTAAGAAGTTTTATCTTGGGTCCTGGTTGGAGTATCAGAGATGAAATGCTTCAACTAGGGGTAATAGAACATTTAGGAACATTTACCAAATGATTCTAAAGTCTCCCTGAAACTCTTCTTAACACAGAGTGGCCTTCCATGCTAAGCAGGGCCTCTTGCTACCTTGAATTCTACAGTCGTATCCATAATGCAGTCCCACGCTATACCCATGGCTCTGCAAAGTGGTGCTACAGAAACCAAGCAACTCGAATCTTAGTTCTGTGACATACGATCTTAAGTCTTAAGCCTCTTTGAGCATTCATTTCTTCAACTATAGAATAGAGTTTAATAATAGGTTCCATCTCAGAGGGATGTTGTGAATATTAAACAAGATACTACATAGCGCATGTCTGGTACAGAGTAAGTACCTGATAAATGTTAGCTATTACTCTAATATATACTTGGGTACATATATATAAATGTATATTAAATGTGCTATCAACTTATAACTGTTCATATTTTTCTCCTTTCTATAAATATCCTCTTCCAAATTCATGTCCTTCTTTAGAATCTATAGTAAGTTCCATATTTTCAACAGCAGCCACCCCACTCTGATTACTTTTAATATTTTTTTCAAAATTATTACTGTGCCTTTTAAAGCAACATTCATGATCGCTCATTTATACTTAATACAGTTATATTTTAAAGGACCAAGGATATGAAATCAAAAGGTGTAGGCCGTTAGCTGTAGCTGTAAACTTGGACAAGTTTCTTAACCTCTAGGAATCGAAGTTTTCTGTTTTTATGAATAGAAATAATAGCAACAACCATGTGCATCATCAGCATCACAGGATTATTACTAAAAGTAATTTATATTATAAACAATTCATGTATGTTAAGTACGCTCTGAAGGAAGGGACCACCTAAACAGGCTTTGTGTGAGCAGCAAGGCTGTTTATTCACTCGGGTGCGATCGGGCTGAGTCCAGAAAGACAGTCAGCAGAGAGTGGTGGGATAGGAGCTGGTTTCATAGGTTGTGGGTAGGTAATGGAAAGTTACAGTTTAGGGAGTTTTTTTGCAAGCCAGAGTGGGGGGGTGTCACAGGGTCCAATGTCACAAGGTTGACCTATCAGTTTAGGCAGAAACAGTGGTAGAATGTCACAAGATCAGTTAATCACGCCACAGGGTCCAGTGTCACAAGGTTGACTTATCAGTTAAGGCAGGAACAACAGTAGAATGTCACAAGGTCAGTTAATCAGGCACTGCAGAAGCTACCTATTCTTCTCTTTTTGTAGTTTTCTTGTTATCTCAGACTTTCTGGCTCCAGGACGCCATCTAGAGGTGTACGTGTGGGTCACAGGGGTCACCACAGCTTGACTATGGTGTAGTCCATGGTGCAGTCAGTTCAAAGAACCTTGCAATATAAGAGCTGCAGCAATTTTTAAATTCTTGTTATAAGCCATTCTTAGTGGCATGCTTATCACCGATTAGACGATGAACTTTGAAAATAGCACTGCATCTAGGACAGAATATTCATAATGTTAGCACTTAAGAAATGCTTTCTATGTGTCTCAACAGAGAAGCTTGACAGCCGCAGAAAGAATACAGACACTGACCAAGAGAGCTGAACCCTATCCCATAGAATGATCTTCTCAAGCAGGGAGATATTAAGGGTAAGTAAGTGACCACATGCTGGAAAGACTCACTAGCAAGTGGTCCTGACTCCTTCCCACATGCTATGTTGTCCTTGATGGCAAAAATGGAGTTTGAAGTTTTTGACCAAAGGAATGATTGATTTCTTGGTTTAAACTTGCTGCCTAATCCCTAGTCCAATGCAGTGATTGCCTCTTTGTGATTGCCTTTTCACAAGCTTTAAATCAAGCATACTTACATAGAGGCTCCTGAATTATATGGTTCACATATAATCTTCAGAGTGTGGAATTTTCGAGTTAGCACGTCATGTTACACAGGACTCTAGAGGGCTTAAACTAGCTTTCTGGTTATTAATGCCATAAATGGCACTCTAGAGTTAAATATATAGAAGCATGAGCTGATACCAAGAAAGCAGTATTTTAGCAGGGTCTGAAGTCCTAGGAGTGACAACTTCTCCTGCAAACTGCCCATTTATTTCAAAAGACTCCAACTCTGGTCCAGCTTTGTGTGCTCTACAACCATTCCATGTCTTCTGGTTCATCTTCTAGTCTCGTCTCGCCAAACTCCAGCTCTGAATCTCTTTCCGTCTGTCATATACTTTCTTTATGGGTAATCAATCAATTGAACTGCTATTATTGACAGGTAAAACAGAGCTTTAAAAGGCAAAAGATGCCAACTTCAAGAATAATAATGGTAACCAGAATAAAGCCAAACCAGCTTATTCTTACCTTGAAACCAAATTCAAGTTCATTACAAAATAGTAACAGTTCACTCATCCAAAAGTAAGTCACAAGCAATCTAAATAAATACCTGATTATTTCAAAGCACACCATGCCTCACGCCCGATAACATGTTTTGAAACCAGCTTTCTTTATTTCTGTCTATTTAAACCATACATTAAGTCTTTCTCCTCCCTGTTTTTAAGAGTCTGGATCCTCTATCCCGAAACCCAGCCCATGTTAGCATGTGGGCTTTTGCCCTCTCTTTTCTCAAACTACTGGTGCACTCTCTCCTTTTCTATGTGAGTTAATGTTTTCTGTTTTCTTCAGCTCTCTACTTAGCCTATCAACACCACAATAATCACAGACAAGTAAGAGAAAGGGGAGGCGAGAGGAAAAGGTTATGAACAGTCATGTTTAAAAGGTTTACCTGTCACAAAAATTAAGATTTAAAACTTGAAAAATTCCCTGAGTTTGAAGCACTGTCTGAACTTGATAGCATATAAGTAATGAGCAAAAACATTTGAAACCCTCCTAAATATTTTGTACACCTGGATATGCCCCCCAGGAAATTCCTCGCAGTGACTGCTGCTTTAATTTTCCCCAAGTATGGCAGACAATAGTGAAGAATTCCTATCCATCCTCTCCCATGAATTCAGTTTCAAAGCTGTTAGCACAACACTAGTATTTCAACATTCCTATGGCTTTACCATCTTTATGTTCATTTTAAATTAAGAAGTCTGAAGCAGATCTTATCAAATCCATGATATTGTTAAGAGCACTTCAAGGTCCTTTTAAAAACAAGAATTACTTACATCAGCCTACTTTATTGCTTCATTTTCTGACTCTAAAGGACACAAAGTATACTAAAGCAATTTAACATGGCTGTAACCTACAATTTTAACTTACCCTGAGGGGCCATTTCACCTCTTGTTTTACTTTTCCAGACCAAATCAATAGAGGGAAGAATCAAGTCAAGACACATGTCATAACTGTATTAAAGGTCAATGAGGTTTAAACAAATTGGGCTCTACTCATAAATAATTGGCTCACAGTTTGTACCAAGGTACAGGGTAAAATGCTATTCACCTAAAACATCCCTACAGTTTATTCTACCTATTGTTGGCACCTGAGGGAACTATAACTAAACATATGTTAGGGTCTGAAAGTCAGCTATCAAAAAAGACTTTCTCTTAAGAAAGTAAGAGGTAATAATTCAGCAAGAAACTTGCACAGTCCACCTTGTTCATCACAAAAGGTGTTAAAATAGACTCTTGGTGCTCACAGACTTAACAGTGAGGGACTGATTGTTAGCAAGCTCAGAGATCTTCACCATCATAGAATTTGTAACTTTCCTGAGGCATGAGTTTAAATTTCAGGTGATATAAAGTTGGTGTAGAAAAATGGGCACAACTCCGAGGAAGGGATCCTCAACAGCTGTGCAGTATCTAAGTATGCCCTCAGCTTTCTCGTCCTCTACTTAATATCACATAGATTGTAACTGCCACTAAGACTCTAAAAGGGTCTTGAAATTCCTCAGCTGGAATTCACTGCACTCGGGGAAATTTGGATGGCGGTAGTATTTGTACACTTGAAGAATTACAAAGGGACC
This sequence comes from Cacajao melanocephalus, assembly GCA_963573385.1. Lineage (NCBI taxonomy): Eukaryota > Metazoa > Chordata > Mammalia > Primates > Pitheciidae > Cacajao > Cacajao melanocephalus. Next base: position 3,374 of record CAUYLG010013191.1, on the reverse strand, counting down.
CAGTGTTGGAATGGGAACTACAGGAAAGCTAATCAAGGAGCTCCTGGAGGCTTTTACTGTCTTATAAGGCACAGGCATGAGTGGATGGCTCAATGGTGCTGTCCATTCCCCTCTTATTATCTTGAACAATAACCAGATGCCGAGATCTTTGACAGCCATCTTGCAACTGTGAAGTGACAGGCCAGAAATAAAAATCTATTACACTAAGTGTGGTGGAGAGGAAATAGAAAGAGCTCAGGCCCTTTAAAAAACTGTTAAACTGCCTTCTATTTCCAGACTTACTTTGAGAGACAATTAAATGTCCCTCTTGTGAAATGCTGAAAGCATTCTTGATACAATGGTAAGCAATAGTGTCCTCAAGGAGTATTACTGATTCAAAGAAATTGTACAGAACTCAAATGACTTTGATGACTAGTGAAAAGTATATATATATAAGCCATATGAAAAGTGAAAACAAAGTGCTATGAAGACTTACTGTTGGGAGGGACCTTGTCTACCTGGGTTAAAGTGGGAAAGCAAAGGCCTGGTGAGATCATGGTGAGAACCAGTTGAGGCAGGAAGGGGAGCTTTCAAAGAGATCTGCGTTTATCTTCTGGCTCTGCCACTACAAGCTGTATAATCTTGAACATGCAGTTTGTCTAATGGGTAGATTGGTAGAACTTTAATTCCTTTGGAGGGTTTCAATGGCTATTAGCAAACTTTGGGTAAAGAACCTAGACCAAGTAAACAGTCCTGAAGTAGCAGCTATTATTATATTATTATTATTTTATTGTATTTGGGCTCTGGGGTATATGTGCACGTCCTGCATCCTGCAGGATTGTTACATAGGTACATACGTGCCATGGTGGTTTGCTGTCTCCATCCCCCCTACCTTGCCTACATCAGGCATTTCTCCTGATGTTATCCCTCCCCTTCCTCCTGGCTCCCCCTGGCTCCCCACCGCTGTCCCCCCATCCCCTCCCCTCCACCCCCCAACCTAGCCCTGTGAGTGTTGTTCCCTTCCCTGTGCCCAGGTGTTCTCATTGCTCATCACCTGCCTCTGAGTGAAAACGTGGTGTTTGGTTTTCTGTTCTTGTGTCAATTTGCTGAGAATGATGGTAACTAGGCTCATCCATGTCTCCACAAAGGACATGAACTCATCGTTTTTTATGGCTGCATAGTATTCCATGCTGTATATGTGCCAAATATTTTTTGCCCAGTCTATCATCTGTGGGCATTTGGGTTGGTTCCAAGTCTTTGCTATTGTAAACAATGCCTTAATGAACATACATATGCATATGTCTTTATGATAGGACGATTTATAATCCTTTGGGTATATACCCAGTAATGGGATTGCTGGGTCAATTGGAATTTCTATTTCTAGATCCTTGAGGAATCACCACACTGTCTTCCACAATGGCTGAACTAATTTACACTCCCACCAATAGTGTAAAAGTGTTCCTTTTTGTCCACATCTTCTCCAGCATCTGTTGTCTCCAGATTTTTTAATGATCGCCATTCTAACTGGTGTGAGATGGTATCTGAATGTGGTTTTGATTTGCATTTCTCTAATGACCAATGATGATGAGCATTTTTTCATATGTTTATTGGCCACATATTTGTCTTCTTTTGAAAAGTATCTGTTCATATCCTTTGCCCACTTTGAATGGGTTTGTTTGTTTTTTTCCTATAAATCTGCTTTAGTTCTTTGTAGATTTTGGATATTAGCCCTTTGTCTGATGGGTAGATTGGGAAAATTTTTTCCCATTCTGTTGGTTACCGGTTTACTCTAATGATTGTTTCTTTTGCTGTGCAGAAGCTCTTAAGTTTAATTAGGTCCTATTTGTTTATTCTGGCTTTTGTTGCCATTGCTTTTGGTGTTTTAGTCATGAAGTCCTTGCCTGTGCCTATGGTTGCCTAGGTTTTCTTCTTGGGTTTTTATGGTGTTAGTTCTTATGCTTAAATCTTTAATCCATCTGGAGTTAATATTTGTATAAGGTGTAAGGAAGGGGTCCAGTTTCAGCTTCCTGTGTATGGCTAGCCAGTTTTCCCAACATCATTTATTAAACAAGGAATCCTTTGCCCATTGCTTCTTTTTGTCTGGTTTGTCAAAGATCAGATGGTTGTAGATGTGTAGTGTTACTTCCAAGGCCTCTGCTCTGTTCCATTGGTCTATATCTCTGTTTTGGTACCAATACCATGCTGTTTTGATTACTGTAGCCTTGTAGTATAGTTTGAAGTCAGTTAGCGTGATGCCTCCAGCTTTGTTCTTTTTGCTTAGGATTGTCTTGGCTATGTGTGTTCTTTTTTGGTTCCATATGAAGTTTAAAGCGTTTTTTTCCAGTTCTGTGAAGAAGGTCAATGGTGCCTTGATGGGGATAGCATTGAATCTATAAATTACTTTGGGCAGTATGGCCATTTTCACAATATTGATTGTTCCTAACCATGAGCATGGAATGTTTTTCCATCTGTTTGTGTCCTCTCTTATTTCCTTGATCAGTGGTTTGTAGTCCTCCTTGAAGAGATCTTTACCTCCTTTGTTAATGGTATTCCTAGGTATTTTATTCTCTTTGTAGCAATTGTAAATGGGAGTTTGCTCATGATTTGGCCCTCTGTTTATCTGTTATTGCTGTATAGGAATGCTTGTGATTTCTGCACATTGATTTTGTATTCTGAGACTTTGCTGAAGTTGCTTATCAGCTTAAGGAGGTTTTGGGCTGAGACGATGGGGTCTTCTAAATATATGATCATGTAGTCTGCAAACAGGGACAATTTGACTTCTTCTTTTCCTAATTGAATGCCCTTTATTTCTTTTTCTTGCCTAATTGCTCTGGCTAGAACTTCCAATACTATATTGAATAGGAGTGGTGAGAGAGGGCATCCTTGTCTGATGCCAGGTTTTAAAGGGAATGTTTCTGATTTTTGCACATTCAGTATGATATTGGCTGCAGGTTTGTCGTAAATAGCTTTTATTGTTTTGAGATTTGTTCCATTGATACCTAGTTTATTGAGAGTTCTTAGCATAAAGGGCTGTTGAATTTTGTCAAAGGCCTTCTCTGCATCTATTGAGATAATCATGTGGTTTTTGTCTTTGGTTTTGTTTATGTGGTGAATTATGTTTACAGATTTGTGTATGTTGAACCAGCCTTACATCCCTGGGATGAAGCCTACTTGAGCGTAGTGGATAAGCTTTTTGATGTGCTGTTGGATTTGGTTTGCTAGTATTTTATTGAAGATTTTTGCATCAATGTTCATCATGGATATTGGCCTGTAGTTTTCTTTTTTAGTTGTGTCTCTGCTAGATTTTGGTATCAGGATAATGTTGGTCTCATAGAAAGAGTTAGGCAGGATTCCCTCTTTTTGGATTGTTTGAAATAGTTTCAACAGGAGTGGTA
>CAUYLG010013189.1:0-12803 GCA_963573385.1 Cacajao melanocephalus | reverse complement strand
CTTAGACTCCCACACAATAATAGTGGGAGACTTTAACATTATACTGTCAATATTAGACAGATCAACGAGATAGAAAATTAACAAGGATATCCAGGACTTGAACTCAGACCTGGAACAAGTAAACTTAACAAATATTTACAGATCTCTCCACCCCAAATCCACAAAACATACATTTTTCTCAGCATCACATTACACCTATTTTAACAGTGACCACATAATTGGAAGTAAGTCACTCCTCAGCAATTGCATAGTATTTCACAGGTTTAAATAAAATATTGGTTGGCTGCTTATTATTTTCATCCCTTATTCCTTCCTATCTCCATTGTTAAGCACAATTATTGGCATAAAAGAGGTTTTTAATACCCATTTTTAGACTGCATTCTAGCCTGAGCAATAGAACAAGAATCCTGTTCTCTCTCCCTCTTTCTCTTCTTCTTTCTTTCTCTCTTACATTCTTTTTTTTTCCTTTCTTTCACTCTTTCTTTCTTTTCCTTTCTTTAAAAAAAAAAAAAAAAAAACTTTCTCCTCTCTAAAATGGGGAGGAGAGGGTTGTAATACTGCTAACCACACAGACTTCTGTAGTGATTCAGTGAGGCAGCACATATATGAAGGCCTTAGTAATTCTAGACACACAGGAAGACCTCAAAAATATTAACCCTTATTATAGCTAACCCTATTATTCAAAGGAAACAGATTTAACAAAACCAAAATAGACAAATAAAAACTAGAAGGTATTCAATTTAGGTCTAGAATTGTGATTCCACTTTGTGAGTTTCCCTGTCTACCTGTCTTTCTTGGAGCTAAGAATTCTCTCCACGTTCAGTCATGCATTTCTGTCCATATTGTCATTGAAACACATATTGTTGTAAAAGTGTATCCAGAAATTTTTAAGGTGCCCACATTTTCTATCTCTTGACAGTGGAAGAACTTTGAATGACTTTAGGGGAAATTTTAGGACATTGGGAAGGTCAATTAGTTTTGCAAGATTATAATATCATTATAAAAGGGTCCCATCTGACAAACCAAGAATCACAATATATGAAGCACATTCACTCAGAGCTGAAAAGTATTAGCTTCTGATTCTTGTAGACTCCTAAGTGTTCTAAATGTGATGTATAGCTGAAAATGAAGTTTAAAAGCTGATTTCAGAAGAAACCATTAAGCATATCCTGAAAGAAATCAGTTGATGTCACCTATTTGGAAAAACATTTCAGCACAGAGAAGCCTAAAACAGAATGATTGGCCTTTTGCAAAAAGCTCATTTTGCAGAGGTCAGAAGGAGAAGCAGAAAGGCAGGTCTGCCAATGGCTTGAAATAAGTCTTTGGGAAAACTTCAGGTGGCCTGAACCTTATGAAGAGCTTATCTAGAAAGACAAAAGAATATGATTATCCCTAGCTTTCAACAGAGTGCAATAGACCAAGATGATCGATTGGTTTTGTTCTCTTCAGGCATGAGAGTGAAGGGTGTAACCCCTTCCCTGTGTCTCCCCATCTTCCCACTGCCTGCCCCAATTTGAGCAGGCACAAGATTGCCTATGAAAAGTGCCATCAAAGCTTCAAAGACTCACCACCAGTTTCTGATGGATCACCAGTTTCTGACCTCTGGTCAAACTCTCCAGTGGGTGGTTTGCCTCCTACCCATAGGCTATCCACATTCCCAGCTGGATTTATGGATAGTGGAGTTGGCAACTTTACACTCATCAGATGGTTGTCTCATAGGAAAAACCAGCCAAGAGATATATATTTTGGAAAGCTGTCCTGCCAGAGGGTTAGGGCCATACAACCTGGCTCCCAAACAGTTTAAAAAGAATATCACCCTGGAGTGGTATTGTTAGATTATTAATATGTCTACTGCTACCCAATGGTACTCTTTTTTTGAAATTTAAAGCCATAGTAGTCCTAAGAAACCTCCCATTTAGAAAAAAATGTTGAAAAGGTAGAAATGGACTAGAACACAAAGGACTCATGGGAGAGGGTGGGAAGGACACATCTGAAGCAGTAACTCACAGCATGAAGGTGCTGGGCCAGGTCTGGAAAAGATGCCCTGTCCAGAGAGAGAGAAGCGCACAGCAAGCCTCCAAAAAGATCAGCTCTAGTGGCCATGCCCTTCACCAGCAGCCAGCTCACAAGGCCTCTCCGTCCCTTCTCTTCCTCTTTTTATCCCTGGCTCCCATCCTACCCAACCCTACTGGAAAGATGAAGAAAAAATTAGAAATGGGTTCAGCTGTAAGTAACTAAAAGCCTACTTTATAGTGGCTTACACAAAGAGGGGTCTATTTTTCTCATAGCATATTAAGTTTGGATATTTCCTGACTTTGGTCGGTGGCTTGGTCTTGGCTAAGGTCTTTGTGATTCCCTTGGCTTTCCCAACATGCCTGGTACTGTATGGTCATAAAGTGGCTGCTGTAGTTCTAGCTATCAAGTCTGTCTTCAGGGCACAGGAAATGGGAAGGAGATAGGAAGGGACCGGTCCCTATTTGCAGCACAGTAAAACTTTCCATAAGTGACTAGATTTCTGCTTATGTCACACAGTCCAGCACAAAATCCCATTACTTTCTTGGCCACCTGGGAAAATGGTGGCAAGGTAGAAGACAATGGATATTAGATTCAATCAGTCAGTAATGTTTACCACAAAAGGCAATGCAGAATCTATTCAAAATGAGAGATCTCCTACAGGAGATTTCTGGGCTGCACCCTGGTTGATTCTGATAATCATCCAGACTAGGGAGCCACTGGCCTATGTAGGAATCTCTGCATTCCCAACAAACTAGCTGGGGATTAATCCTGTAGACACCGAGTACTTGAAAATTAGAACATCTGACCTCCTTAATCTTTCCTGGAAGGAAGTAGACTAAAATTAAGTGAGCCAGTGGTGTGCATACACTGTTCTGCAAGGTGATAGTATCTGGAGACTGGAGAAAGAACCATTATACTTTTATAGGAGGTTGTAAGACAATAGAAACCAAGCTTGTTAACCAGTAAATAGACGAGAAGCCTTGGGGTAAAGGCCTTACATTTGGTAAAAATCAGAGAAATGAGCAGGAAGGACTCACCCTGAAACTCTCCAACATGCAGAATTGGAGAGTGAGTTAGGTCTCAGAAACACATAGCTGGATCATAGTCTCCTTCTTAGGGCCATAGATGGTAATAGTCCTTCCCTCTTCAAGCGGCTCCTATATGCGGAAGGTAGGCACCTCACTTGGTTGTAAGAAGCTTTAAGCTGCACCCAGATGCCTCCCCTTCCCCTTGCTTGTCTCTGGAACAGATGGAGTTAAACTCTAGGCTGATTTCTTGCCCAGAGCACATGGTCCTCTCCTTCTTGTTTCTGCCTATGAGAGATTTGTTACCAAAGAAGCAACAACTCAGGGAGGCGCTGACCAAAGCCCGCGGGTCGTTTTAATAGTCTTTTGGGCCCTCTGGGAGGAACTATATGCAAATAATCTGAGAAGGACTTCAGTTGCCTCTTGTTCTGGATGAAAAATTCTGTTGGTGCAGAAGGGGAGCTCCCACTTTCAAAGCCATTTTTCCCCACATATACTGATTTTTCCACAGAGTCAACTGTTGCTTACCAGGTAGGTACCCACCTGCTTCATTGTCCCTTAGGTGAATGAAGACGTTACCACTTGTTGATTGCTCACCAGGCACTGGACCAAACTCAACACATTAATTTTCTTACTAGACTCCGTAGTGGCCTGGCTGAAGAAGACTTCACGATCATTCTCATTTGGAAGGTCAGCACATTGAGGTTCAGAGTATTGAAATGACTTGAACTTCCTATGGAGAGTAAACAGGAAATGTCAGAGGAATGATTCGAACCTGGGTCTGTCCACCTTCAGTGCCCATATGTCCTTTGTCCTCTATGCCGTGAAGCACAAATCATGAATCAGGTGAAGAAAAATATTTTAAGAGCTATGAAGATTGCTGGTATTCTCGGTGACAAGCGCTCTGTGGTCATATTCGAGTCCAGGGTGGGTTGTTGCTGTTCAAACTTGTTTGATTGTAAAACTACAGATGTCAATTATTTTGCAAAATGCTTAGTGCTGGGGATGATGAGTGCCTAGACACAAGCATCTGCTGCTGGGTTTCGCTTTCAGGAGACATTGAGAGAAAAATACAAATTTATCAAACCGATTAGCATAAGATTATTGTTTTCATGAAGCATGTTGGTTTATAAAAGTATTTCCTTTAATAGGCATAGGCATTAGCAGCCCCATCAACCAATTGTCAACTTGGTGCCTACTTATAGCAGTGCTTCTATGCCCTGCTGCCTGCTGCCAGCTGCTGGGGTCCCTGCTCCCCGCTCAGGAGCTCACTGTGGAATGGATCTGGAGGTGCAGCCTGGGCACTGAGGATTTTTGAAAGATCCCCACATGGTCCTACATGCAGCCAGAATTCAGAGCTATTGACTTAGATTGGTAGGAAGAAAAGGAGAGTAGGGAAGAAGAAAGCCACAGTCTCAAGAGTTAAGGAAGCTCCTAGAGTGATCAATCCATTCCAGTTTGCCAGGGATTGTTCTGAATTGAAAACTGAAAATCCTGTGTTTTGCAAAACCCCTCAGTCCCAGGCAAACCAGGATGGCTGGTGACCCCAGTACATTTCCAGGTGTTAGGTAAAGACAAAGGCTCTCAAATGACAATCTTTCCTTATGGGAAATAAATAGACAAAGCCTCTCTTTACATAACACTTTAAAACCACACAGTTCTTACATGGAAATAAACAGTCTCATTCCATTCAATTCTAGCGAAACAAATGTACATCCTTCCTCTCGTGATCTGTGTTCCCTTTGCATTGCACTGTGGTTCAGGGCATAGCTAACATCCATACAGATTCCAGCACCAATCTGGATCAGTGGATTTATGACAGGCCCCTGTTATTTGAGAAAAGACTTGGCTGATAGCACTGTTGTTTTTCTTCTGTTGCCTTTTGCTAAATCCCAACACCTGAAGATTATCAGTCCTCTTTGAAGTGTCCTGTGATTCCAATTCCAATCAATTTACAAAGGATGTGAGACAAATCTGAACTTACCCAAATTAATGTGTAACTTTGAGAAGCACCGCACCCCCTTGCAAGCATCTTGACTGGATTTCATGGAATCTCGTTTGATTCTGACTTCCCACGGCTTCCTGAATCCAGCCGTGGAAAGAGGGAGGCAGTCATTCCTGCTCACTGAGCATGTTTGGCAGCTTTTGTGGTAAACACCAAGGAGACCGGCCTCTGCTCTGACATGTCTCAGGTATTGAATCCATCAAACTACAGGTTTCTGGTGGGCTCTGCCTGCCCAGTCTAGGACCGGTTTTCTGAAGGCCCGGGTGTTGGCAAGTGACCTGCAGTTACAGATCAGAATGGCTACCCTGGTCATCAACATGATGCTCTGCAAAAATTTCCACATTTGGAAACACATGACAGAGGAATTCCAGGGTGCTCCCTGGTGAGCCACGCCATGCATTGTGGGCTCCCTTGGGCTAGCCATCATGCCAGGCCAGCACAGACATGACCGCTCTTCACCCTCGCAAGAAACATGAGAGGTAGATAGTACTACCCTTGTTTTCTATATGAGGAAACAGGCTTGATGAGAATAAACTGGTAAGTGACAGAGATGCTAGATGAGAGGATCTGATATCCCTGTCATCAGGGCTACTGCCATGGACCCCAAGGGCACACCCTCTGAAAGCGTCAGGGAGAAAAGTCTAGAAATATAGCACCTATAACAGATAATGTTGAGTTAGAGAAAGAATTTTAAAATGTCAAGAGTATAGCATAACAAATGCCTGGACTTGGAACCAAATTTCCTACTTCTGAATCTTGTTTCCACTTATCTGTAAAATGGGTTTAAATGAGTTGTTATAGTTAGAAGAGTATTAAGATCAGTAAGCAGTCTCTGTGGTAGTTGTGTTCTTACTCTTATTGTCCTTTTCATTATGATGGTGATTTTCTTAAGTGTCTTTGATGAGGATACACCTTGAGCTCCTTGGGCTGTGATACCACCAGGGTTAAGAGGATCCCAGAAGAAGAAGCAAGGCACACTGTGTTTCCCATCACTTCATGGCACGCTTGCTTTCTTAAATTTTTTTTTTTTTTGAAAAAGGGGAAAAGATCCCTGAGTCCCAAACTCTGCTAATTCTCATTCAAGAAACTTTGAAGTCAGGGCTGTGTTCGATGCTCTGAGGTTGATGCTGAATAATTTGCAACTGGAGAACATTTTCCAGCCCATTCCTGGTTCCAGGTTCACTTTCTGTTCAGCAGAGCCACGGTGGATTATGAAGAAACACACTGATTACAGACTTAAATAGGCTACTCTGAGCCATCTGGGTCTATTTTCTCTGTTTTGGAAATTCCTCCACTGGAGATTCTCTACCAGCATCTGAATATCCCCAGTGCTGGGGCACTCCCTATCTCGAGACAAAGTCTGTGTCACTCCCCACTAGCTCTGTTACAAATTCTTTCTCTGTTTGAATCTGAAATCTGCTTCCTTCTAATGACATCCACAAATGGACACACATCCTGCCTTCCTATCAACGTGGAGTACCACCCCATCCTCTCCCACAAGAGGGAGATATCACCTAAGCACACAATTTACATAGTTGGCAATTTATTCCTTTCCAAAATCTGTTTTCTGAGAGAAAATGCTCCAATCCCTGACAACTTGTCTCGGTATCATGCTGGAAATGATGTACTTTCTGTGTGAATTGTGTTTTGGACCCAAACAATCAGTATTGCTTTAACAGTTTTGTGCAAACATGTCCTAGTGGGCGTAAGTGTGAGATTTGGTCATTTCAGCCCAAGGCCAGACTGGCCAAGTTTCAGGCTTACAATCCAATCACTGGTTCTTAATCACCTTTATCACCTGCCTTGTTTGTTGGTTTCCTATATATGGAATATTTTACCTCTTCTGATATCAGTGGGACCTGATTATCTTTGACTGTTTCTGTTTTCAGGGTAGAATTTTTTATTTCCAGTCCAATGCCTTTGTCTGAAACATAGAGAAGATTCTTTATGTAGCAATCTGCAGGGCCACTGCTTTCTAGGGCTGGAATTAGTTATGAGAGGACATTTGCTATGGTTTTTAAAATGGGCCAGCCTACATTCACACTAATAATAGCTTTTGACTGTGTAGTCAGTTCCGTTTTGGAGTTCAAAGTGCTTTATAGTTATAGCCTAATTATATCATTTTTATTATGTTGGTTAAGTATGAGTGCTGTGCTGTATTATTATCTCCACTTTATGGAGGGGAAACTGCAAGGAAGCCCTCAGCATGGGAAAGAAAGAGGAGTTGGAAATCTGGACCCAGGCCCTTGCTCTGGCTGCTCCTCACCTTGGCCATGTCCTCCTCCCATCCCCCACCGTGTCACCCATTCTTCAAGTCCATTTCATGTGCTAAGTATGAGATTTGGTCTCATGGGACCTGATGAATGACTATAGAAGAGGCTACTTAGAGGGAAAGAAAAGTCACAGATCTTAAAATCCTGTACCTGTGTACAGTTACATTTGTATATACATATTAATACACAAAAAGGTCAGGAAGAAGACAAATCAAACATCTTCCTCAACTTTACAGAGATTTTCTCTTCCAACCACTTGCATCCCATATGACTCTGGATTCAGTTCAGGCCTTTGTTTTCCAGGTAGGTGTTTTGGGGCATTTTGATTCATCACAATTTATTTCAGTTGTTTATATTTTATCCCTCAAATATGGAAAAGAAGTTCCTTAAGCCAAGGGGATATGTAATTTATTTCTTTTGTGGCCCAAAGAGCTCTTGCAGTGTAGTAGGGAGAGGGTAATAGTGTTGGCTCAACAAAATCTTAGCTCTCTTCCTATGATGTAGATGACAGGATATGCCACACAGGAATGATGGATGATTCATGCCTAGAGTGTGGGCCTGGAAAGAAAAAGACTCGACCAGTCGACCAAATAACACAATAATTGAGTATCCATCATATGCAGGACATTGTGTTGTAATGTGAGAAGGATGCAAAGAAAGGCAGGATTCTACCTCTGCCTTCAGGAATTTCCAGTCTTATTGTCTTAGTCTGTTTGGGCTGCTATAACAAAATATCATAGACAGGGTGGCTTATAAACAACAGGCATTTGTTGCTTATAGTTCTAGAGGCTGGGAAGTCCAAGACCAAGGCATCAGCAGATTGAATGGTGAGGGCCCGTTCCTCACAGATAGCATCTTCTTGCTATCTCTTTACATGGTAGTAGAGACAAACAAGCTCCCTTGAGCCTCTTATACTAAGGCACTAATCCCATTCATGAGGCTCCACTCTTATGACCATGTCACCTCCTAAAAGCTCCACCTCTTAATACTCTCAGTGCTATTACATGGGGAATTAGGTTTTAACATATGAAGTTGAGGGGGACACAAACATTCATATCAAAGCACTCACTGAAGGGGTAAAAACCATATTGTGGAGTGGTTGATGGCATAGGATTCACAGCATGGAGATGTGGCTTTGAATCCTTGCTCTGCCATTTATGTGTGGCTTTGGGCACGTTGTCTAAACTCTTTGAGCTTGTGAATTTTCTTTTGTACAATGAAGATAATAATAATGTGGGGATGACAAATGAGATGTCTATAAAAGCATTTGGCACAGTGGCTCATACAGAGTTATGAATCAATAAATAGTAGCTATTAACATTATTAGATGGCTGGTAATTCTAGGTAAAGTCAAAAAGTGGCTCAGCAAAAAAGATATGTGGAGAGTTCAAAAGAATGACCAGGGTGCCACATGATGAAGGAGGAACCTACAATTAACCTGGAAAGATAACAATTGGCCTTTGAAAAATAGGAAGGGGAGGTGGACTAGGGAAATGCGTGATCCAAGCCAGGGGTGGGGAAAAGGATGGACTTGGATGGATGAAATAGAAGGTTCTCATGGAGAAATTCTGGTAGACAACTGTAAGAAAAATGACAGCCATGCTACTGCTACAAATAGTGGTAAGTTCTTTCCTTTAATAACATGACATAAGAATTATCATGGCCATTTTAAAGATTAGGAAGCTGAAGTTTTGAGACAAGCTACAAAGTTGGAAACAAACACAGAGGCCTTGGCTGCTGTTGGTGAGGATGGGTCCTCTCATACGCTGTTGGTAGAAGATAAATTGAACACAGGCTTTTGAGAGTACTTTGACAGTATTTAGTAAAATTGTTAATTTTACTTCAAAGTATTGATCCTGGATAAATATTTACATATGTAATCGAAAAATCATGAAGAATGATGTTCACTGAACACTCCAAAAACTTGGATATGACTCACATGTCTACAAATGTTAGAGTACTTAAGCACTCTTAGTACTGGCACGTCCATATTGTGGTAGGTTACTTAATACTTCAGTGTAATATGACTGACATGGAAGAAGCTCTAGAGAAAAATAAAAGTCACAGATCTTTAAAATCTTACATATGTGTAATGACATATATATATACACATTTCTTTTTAAGATGGAGTTTCACTCTTTCGCCCAGGCTGCAGTGAAGTGGCATGATCTTGGCTCACTGCAACCTCTGCCTCCTGGGTTCAAACGATTCTCTGGCCTCAGCCTCCTGAGTAAGCGTGATTATAAGCACCTGCCACCATGCCAACTAATTTTTGTATTTTTAGTAGAGATAGGGTTTTGCCATGTTGGCCAGGCTGCTCTCAAACCCCTAACCTCAGGTGATCCGTATATACATATTAACACACAAAAAAAGTCTGGAAGAAGACAAATCAAACATTTAACAGTTATTAACTTTGAGGAGGGAGGGATGTTTTAGACAAAGCATATATTAAGGAGGACTTGAATTTTAGTCTACATACTTTTGTGTTGTTTACAAAGAAAATACATTCAGCTACTACTCAAATTCAGCAACTAAAATTTAAAAATATATATGCTTCATATGTCAGTACTGTAAAACACTGTATGGTCATTAATACGTTAAGATATGTTGTAAGATATACTTTTTGATTTGGAAATTTTCCCATTAAGTAGAAAAAAAACCCCACCAAATTTCAGAGCAATATAGACAATATGTACATATATATATAGCTTTATAAAAGTTAGCATGTGTGTATAGCACATACATATAGATGTTAAGAAAAACACACACTAAATGGTATTTTTGAATGGTGAGGTGATGGGTGTCTTTTCTTTTCCTCTTTATACTTGTAGCAGTTAACTTTTTCCACAGCAATGATGTGTAACAAACCACTCCAAAACTCAGTGCCTTAAAACAATAGCCACTTTTTCTCATTCACGATCATAAGTCTATGGGGTCAGCTGTTCTAGTTTGAGCTCAGCTCAGCTAAGACTGGCTTCCAACTGCAGATTGGGTCCAGGTCTGCTCTCTGTATCCCATCTTCCTTGGACCAGTGGGTTAAGCAGGGTGTGTTCTTCTCTTGGCAATGACAGAAGTGCAAAGGGGCAAGTGGAAACCTGTGCTATCTCTTAAGGTTTGATCTGAGGTTGGTACACTGTCCTTTCTTCTCCCACGTCCTAAATCAGTGGGGGAGAAAACTAGACTTTATTTCTAGTGGAAGGGTCTGCAAAGCCACATGGCAAAGGGCATGGATATAGGAAGTGGTGAAATTTGGGAACTATCATGTAATCTACCACAACTTAAATGTGTTTTATAATTTACCTTTCTGTACATATATGTTACTTGTGGAACAAAAATCTTATTATTTAATGTGTGATTCCTCATGTTACCAGAAAGGGGTCCTGATCCAGCCCCCAGAGGGTTCTTAGATCTTACATAAGAAAGAATTCAGGGCAAGTCCATAAAGTGAAAGCAAGTTTATTAGGAAAGTAAAGGAATAAAAAATTGGCTACTCCATAGACAGAGAAGCCCAGAGGGCTGCTGGTTGCCCATTTTTATGGTTATTTCTTGATGATATGCTAAACAAGGGGTGGATTATTCATGCCTCTCCTTTTTGGACCATATAGGGCAACTTCCTGATGTTGCCATGGCATTTGTAAACTGTTGTGGTGCTGCTGGAAATGTAGCGGTGAGGAAGACCAGAGGTCACTCTCGTCACCATCTTGGTTTTGGTGGGTTTTAGCCGGTTTCTTTACTGCAAGCTGTTTTATCAGCAAGGTCTTTATGACCTGTATCTTGTGTTGACCTCCTATCTCACCCTGTGACTTAGAATGCCTAACCAGCTGGGAATGTAGCCCAGTAGGTCTCAGCCTTATTTTATCCAGCCCCTACACAAGATAGAGTTGCTCTGGTTCAAACACCTCTGACTCTCAGAAAGATGAGTAGTAAAGAGTCAGGAGCAGTGGTGCTTTGCTTAATCCTTCTCTGGCTTAGGTCTACAGCGTATTTACTGGCTTTTGTGGATTATTTCTAATCTCATCCTCCCAGTCATGGTGTCTGTCAGTATCCTCAGGACACTCCCAGGAAGAACTTGTCTGATTTGAGCAATCTTGCAGGTCTTATCTTTCTTATCAAATTCCTGGAGTAAGGAGAGCTCCTGTACCTTGAGAGAATGACCGGGAATGCTGCACGATTTTACGATGAATATAAAACTAACAGCAAGGGTGGCTGCCAGTCACTGTATTCTAAGATGGGTGGACAACAAAGTCCCAGAAGCCCTTTTGTACTGTTCTACGAATCTCAAATGGGGCAATGAAGTGTACGTCCAACTGTTGGGCTAGCAATGACAAGCAACCAGGGTAGCCGGTTATGTCCTTATCTCAAGGAACACAGCAGGGACAATAAGTCATTATCTTAGGACCTTTCTTCTGACTTTTCCCAAATCTCATCACAACTAAAGCGCCAAATCACAGTAATAAGAGATGATTTCAGTGCTGCCCACCTTGCATGACTGTGCACCCTGACAGCAAAGGACAATGAGACTTTTGGAGAATGCACTTGGGGAAAGAAATCACTCCCTTCTCCCCGTTGACTCCCCGCTGACTCCCCTCTGCCTTCCCCAAGGTAAACTTCTGGTTTCAATACTGTGGTTCCGTTCTCCTGAGACCAGCCGATAGACCTTTTCACGTATGCAGTAAATCTTCCACCAGTGTATTTTAATGCTCTTAAAGGAAAGACATTTAACCTTCTCTCTGGGCTGCTGGTGTGTGTGTGTGTGTGTGTGTGTGTGTGTGTGTGTGTGTGTGTGAGAGAGAGAGAGAGAGAGAGATAGAGAGAGAAAATTCTTCCTGATGCGAATATTTATGGACTTTTTAACCTTCATTCTAATCTTACTTATGCCTTGGCCAAGCTCTTTTAACTGCTTTAATCTGTCTCATAAATCACTCTATCCCTCTTCCTTTTTCACTCTAATCTATCAACCTCTTTCTTGTTTCTCAGGTGCCCAGAGTGGAGGTCACAATTGTCCAGATCTGCCCCCAGATTCTGTCTGGGTCTCACATAGTTTAGTCTAAATTAGATGTAAATCTGAAAGCTTCAGGAACAGAAGATTTTCTGCTACTACTCTGGACACATTCAAGTGCCCATTTAAGTCAAAATGGACAATATTTCCTTTGGATTGGTCAAGTAGCAAAGAAAATACCCTCTAAGCTTTTCCAGACAGGAATAGATGCAGAGAAGGCCTTTGACAAAAATTATACAGCCCTTTATGCTAGAAACCCTCAATAAACTAGATATTGATGGAACATATCTCAAAATAATAAAAACTATTTACGACAAACCCACAGCCAATATCATACTGAACGAGCAAAAACTGAAGGCATTCCCTTAGAAATCTGGCACCAGATAAGGATGCCCTCTCTCACCACTCCTACTCAATATAGTTTTGGAAGTTCTATCCAGAGCAGTCAGACTAGCTTCTTAATAATAAGAGATTTTGACACATTG
>CAUYLG010013188.1:0-14119 GCA_963573385.1 Cacajao melanocephalus | reverse complement strand
ATGCTTCGTGAAGTTCTCGTGTTGTGTTTTTCAGCTCCATCAATTCACTTATATTCCTCTTTAAGTTGTTTATTCTCGTTAGCATTTCGTCAAATCTTCTTTCAAAGTTCTTAGTTTCTTTGCATTGGGTTAGAACATGTTCTTTTAGCTCAGTGAAGTTTCTTATTATCCACGTTCTGAAGCCTGTTTCTGTCAATTCATCACACTCATTCTCCATCCAGCCTCGTTCCCTTGCTGGTGAGGAGTTGTGATCCCTTGTAGGAGGAGAGGCATTCTGGTTTTGGGTGTTTTCATCCTTTTTGCGCTGGTTTCTTCCCATCTTTGTGTATTTATCCACCCGTCATCTTTGTAGTTGTTGGCTTTCAGATTGGGTCTCTGAGTGGACGTCCAGTTTGTTGATGATGAAGTTATTTCTTTCTGTTTCTTCTAACATTCAGGCCCCTCTGCTGTAGGACTGCTGAGGTCCACTCCAGGCCCTGCTTACCTGGGGATCACCTGCAGCGGCCTCCGCACTTTCGCTGGGAGCTACAATCCTGAGCTCCTAATCGGCCATCTTCGATCTCCATATCTCTGTTTTTAAAGATGTCAGCTAGGTCTTAATGTGGCCCCTCTAGATGCCTGCCAACTCCGAGTTAGACTAGAAATGTGCTTGAGAGACCTAAGATAGAAACTTTGTTTCACTTTCTTGCTCCACCCCTGAAATTTTTTTTTTTTTGCTACATTTAAAACATTACTTGGTAATTACTTCAGCATTTCTTATGTATGCAGGGGTACTAGGCTCTGATGAAATCTTATAAAACTGTTTATAACATATTTCATAGTGGATATAAAAAGCAAAGGATGGCCAGGCACAGTGGCTCACACCTGTAATCCTGGCACTTTGGGAGGCTGAGGCAGGCAGATCACCTGAGGTCAGGCATTCAAGATCAGCCTGGCCAAAATGGTAAAACCCCATCTCTACTAAAAATGCAAAAAATTAGCTAGGCGTGGTGGCGATGCCTGTAATCTCAGCTACTTAGGGGGCTGAGGCAGGAGGATCACTTGAACCCAGGAGGTGGGGGTTGCAGTGAGCCGAGATCACATCATTGCACTCCAGCCTGGGCATCAAGAGTGAAACCCTGTTTCAAAAATAAGTAAATAAATAAAGCAAATGACAAACTACCCCCACCTCCACTCCTACCTTTAGTTGCGGCTTTGTACCCTCTGACTAGAATTATATATGAAATAGGGAAACTCTATTTTAATGTGACTGTTACTGAGAACAGAGATAATAAATAAGCACCATGAAGAGTAACCAATGCCAGATTATACTTCACAGTATTTTGTTGGGAGGGATCGGGTTTATATTCAGGGCATAATCTGGGGTATATGTTAATATATTTTTATTGAGCGTATACTCTGTTCTGGGTGCTAATGTACTCTCTTTGAAGGATGCAAAGACCAGTGAAACGTGATTGTGTCTTTAAGGGACTTACAATCAAGTAGGGGATGTAAAACAATACATACACCTATAATAAAGGTCTGCTCTGACAAGCAATGCTCTGCTTGTCTTATATATTGATAGTCACCTGCTATGGTTTGACTGTGTCAAAGTTTGTGTGTTAGAAACTTAATCTCCAATGCAACAATGTTAGGAAGTGGGATTTTTAACATATGATTCGGTCATAAGGGCTCTGCTCTCATGAATGAATTAATGCTATTATCTCTGGAGTGGAGTTTTAAAAAAAGTATGCATTTCGCCCCTTTCTTTTCTTGCTCTCTCTTGCTCTCTTTCCTTTCTGCCTTCCACAATGAATAATACAGCAAGAAGGCCCTTGAAAGATGCTGGCACTGTGATAATGGACTTCCCAGCCTTCGGGACTGTGAAAAATTCATTGCTTTTTATTATAAAGTTTCCAACCTGTGTTATTCTATTATAGCAGCATAAAATGGAGTAAGATAAAAAAAATTGTATCAAGAAGTGGGGTGAAGTGGGACTGTTGCCATAAGAAATACCTGAAAATGTGGAAGCAGTTTTGAAACTGGGTAATGGGTAACAACAGGAAGAATTTGGAAGAGCAGGATAGAAAAAGCCTAAATTGCTGTGAGTGGAGCAACAAGAACAATTTTGGTGAGGGTTCAAACGACAAAGGAAGTTGTAGGGAAAGTGTGGAACTTCTTAGAGATTACTTAAGTGGCCATGATCAAAATGTTGGTGGGCATATGAACAGTAAAAGCCATTCCATTCTGATAAGGTCTCAGATGGAAATGAGAGATCACTTATTGAAAACTGGACTAAAGGCCATTTTTGTTATAAATTGGCAAAGAACTTGACCAGACTGTGTCCATATTCTAGGGCTTTATGGAAGGTGGAATTTAAATGCAGTGAGCTACCACATCTGGTGGAAAAACATTTCTAAGCAAAATACTGAAGAAGCTGTGTGGCTACTTTTAACAACATACAGTAAGATGCAAAAGGAAAGAAATGACTTAAAGACAAAATTTATAGTTAAAAGAGATGCAGAATGAAAAGATTTTGAAAGTTTTAAGCCTGGCCCTGTAGAGAATAAAAAGGTGTATTCAGAAGACCAAGTCGAGGGTGTGGCCAAGTGACTGTTTTCTAAGGAGATTAATTCGGATAGAAGGGAGCCAGGTTCTGTTCATGAAAACAATGGGAGAATGTGCCCAAAGGCATTTCAGAGCCCTTAGAGGCTGCCCCTCCTGTCACAGGCCCAGATTCTAGAATGGCACAATGGTTTGAGGGAACAGGCCTGGGTGAGTTTTCATGAACCCACTGCCCAGAGTCACACTGAGTCTCTGTGGATTCTGGTGCAATGCTCCTTGGTCACCCCAGCCATGACTCAAGGGGTCCAAGGGCAACTCAACCTGCCATTGTGGAAGGTACAAACCGTAAACCTTGTGGCATCCATGTGGTGCTAATTCTGCAGGCATGCAAAATGCAAAAGCTGTGGGGACGTGACTTAGTTCACCTAGATTTTTTTTAAAGTTAGAATTATTTCATATATACATTATGCATCCTAATACTTAGAAGATTGGATCTGAGATGAACAACCTATTTCCAGAGCTGGTCTGGGGCATAAACTCTGCCCAATACAGGAGTTCAATGCTGACAAGCCACGCACTCGCTAGCTAGCTCAAATTCGCCCTCCAGAAATGTGAATTAGACATGCAGAGAGAGTAAATTTGTTGATAATGTTGCTGGAGTTGAGAAGCAGAGACGGAAGGTTGCTAAGTCATGGGGATAGCAGAAAAGAACCAAGAGTAACCGATGATGTGTTGCTTGAGTTGAAAGGATGAGGATGGCCCGCGGAGGCAGACAGCTAGTACTTCTGAGCCTGGAGGGTCCCAAGCATGGCTGTGTCTTGGGAAAGGTTCTTTTCTCAATTGATGTGGCTATTGAGACACTTTCTTGTTCTTTCACTTTCCTGCCGAGCTTCACAATATATTGCTATTGATTAGGAGGTAGCCTGGGTGTGCCTGTTTTTTGCACACTGAAAAGACCCTTCCAAACACAACGAACACATAAGAGAGTTAAGTGCTTAACAGCAGGATGCTTCTTACTCTTGCAGTTTCAGCACCAGACACTCAGAGGCCACACAGATGTTTGAATGAATAGGGGAAACGGATATAAAGTATAATGAGAGTCAAAAGGAGTGGAAATTATTTCTTTTTTTTTCCCTGTAAACTCTGCAAAGAAGGAGAAAATCATTTCTTACTGAGAGAATCAGAGATGAGGCTTTATGATGACAGTGTCATCTGAGAAGAGCCTTGAAGACGGTGCCAAGTTGTGCGTGAAGGGGAGATTGCTTTCCCCAGACATATTCTCTAAAAATGGGACTTTTACAGTGTTTTGAATGTATTATGTTGTCACGAAAGTTTCTGAGGCTATGATAAAAATACATCAGAGAGAATACTGTAAAAATAGCAGGGAAATATTTGCACTTTTGGAGAGTTTTCACTTTCCCATAAACCCAAGGAATAGGTATAACACAAGGGTCTAGAACTGTCTCCCCATTAGAATCTGCTTTGCTAATGCTTAAAAATCATGGAGGATTCTGACATGAAACATGAATTCCCGGCAGTGGGGAAAAATCATGGTGGTGGGACAACTACAGGAGCGGAGAAGTTTAGCTTCAAGTAAGGCACCTTAAGGGAAAGAGTAGTGGCAAATATGGTTGAAACAGCAGACTCAGGTTTGAACTTTATTCTATAGGTATTAATGCTGTAGGCATTTATGATTTCTAAATAAGGGAGGGATGTCAGCGGTGTACTTCAAGAAGATTAGTCTGAAAAATAGTAAGAAGTGAATTTGAAGAAGGAAAAATCATAGTTAAGGGGACCAGTTAGAAACCCAGTGCAAAAGCCTAGATGAGAAATTATGTGTATTATCATTATAAAACTACATACACGTTTCAGTGTTAGTATTGAGTATGTGTGTCAGTGTTTTGCATTTATACACATCATGATTTATTTATTACAGCTCTTTATGGTAAGCTACTGTCATAGCAATACTACACTCCTTCCTTCCTTCTTTCATTCCTTCTTTACTTCCTCCTTTCCTTCATTCCTTCCTCCCTCCCTCCCTTCCTCCTTTCTCTCTCTCTCTCTCTCTCTCTCTCTCTCTCTCTCTCTCTCGTCTCACTCTGTCGCCAGGCTGGAGAGCACTGGCATGATCTCGCTCACTACAATCTCCACCTTCCGAGTTCAAGTGATTCTCCTGCCTCAGCCTCCCAATTAGCTGGGATTACAGATGCGCACCACTACACCCAGCTAATTTTTGTATTTTTAGTAGAGATGGGGTTTTACCATGTTGGCCAGGATGGTGTCAATCTCCTGACCTCATGATCCACCCACCTCAGCATCCCAAAGTGCTGGGATTACACGCATGAGCCACTGCACCCGGCCTCTTCCTTTTATCTATAGCAATGGAATCATATACAAGATAAAGCTCCTTAACAGCTTGTTTCTTTAACAGCACATAAGGAAAAATAATAACTACTCTACACATTGTTTACTATTTTGTGTAGAGATGTTACTGGAAGCCTAATCAGCCCCAGGTTCTCTTACAAAGTAATACTTTTTGTTTTTCTGAGATGTTCTGAAAAATCTTAGATTTGAAAGAAAACCAAAAGTGATCTACCTTTGGGTGTTGAGTTTCATATGTTAATGAGTCAATGCATAACATTGCACCATTTGGAAATTTTAAAACTCCCATTTCACCCTGTGAACCTACATGCATTACAGCAGCTTGCTTCTAACCACCTGAAACCATGGTCATGATGAATGGCTTTCAAGTGTTTCACTCTCAAATTATTTGAAAATGATGGCCCACCAGCTTATTAATAATGACATCAAAGCTTTGCTTGCTTTCTTCTTTATTTTGTAGGGTTTCTAATTTTCCTTAGAAAATGAATCAGACCAATAATTCTCAGTTTTTTCTCTCTGAGACACAAATGATTAAGGATAATCACATTAATAATATGCTCCCATGGGAACTAACTACAACTCCCACTCAAGAAAGCCATATGATAATTCAAGCCAGCTTGAGAAGCATTGTGCTAGGGGTAACCTTGAGCATGAATTAAAAATTTTAAAGCCAACTGAAGTGTGAAGTACTTTAACATTAGTTACAAATGACTTGTAGATATCCTTGCAGTTAAATACATCTCAACAGTTTGCTAGTTCAGAGCTGCTAGACTTTATGTTACCACCACCAGGCATTATTGAGGGTTGGTGAGGTCTACACACACAGTATACTCCCCCACCATCCACACACATGTGCATATTCCCAGTATTAATTAGACTTAGACTGTCTTGGTCCATTTTGTCCTGCTGTAAAAAAATACGTGGAACTGGTTATTTATTTTTTGAGATTGAGTCTTGCTCTGTCACCCGTCTGGAGTGCAGTGGTGCAATGTCGCCTCACTGCAACCTCTGCCTCCCAGGTGCAAGTGATTCTCCTGCCTCAGCTCCTGAGTAGCTGGGATTGTAGGCACCCACCACAACACCTGGCCAATGTTTGTATTTTTAGTAAAAATGAGGTTTCACCATGTTGGCCAGGCTGATCTCAAACTCCTGACTTCAGGTAATCTGCCCACCTCGGCCTCCCAAAGTGCTGGGATTACAGGTGTGAGCCACCGCTCCCAGCAAAACTGGGTAATTTATAATAAACAGAAATTTATTATCTCATGGCTTTGGAGGCTGGGAAGTCCAATAGTAGGGGCTGGCTTCTGGCAAGGGCCTTCTTGCTGCACCATGCCGTGATGGAAGGGCAAAGAGAGAAGAAGAGAAAGAAACAAAAGGGAGCCACATTTGTTCTTTTATAAGAAACCCACTGGCCAGGCGCGGTGCCTTACGCCTGTAATCCCAGCACTTTGGGAGGCCAAGGTGGGTGGATCACCTGAGGTCAGGAGTTCAAGACCAGCCTGGCCATCATGGTGAAATCCCATCTTTAAAAAAAAAAAAAAAAGAAAGAAAAAGAAACCCACTCCCTGGATAATTATATTAATCCATTCATGAGGGCAGAGGCCTCATGGCTTAATCACTTCTTAAAGGTCCTGCTTTTTAATATTGTTACACTGGGGATTAAGTTTTCAACATATGCTATCTGGTGGACACATTCAAACCATAGCAGACCTAGTTTTTCATTTTTACTTCTATTTTCTGAACTTTGACTTTTCAAATTCTTATCAAAAATTATACACAATTGCTTAGTATGTGCTCTTTGATTTTATAATACATAAGTACCTTTACTCATAACACATTTTCATTTAGAAAATTAGATTCGTTATTGAGAGTTTATTTTGTTTGTTTTGATAAAACTGATTTTAGGCCAATAGCTTTCTTAAACCATAAAGAGAAAATAAGAAATAAACAGGATAGGTTCAAAGGTAGTCAAGTGCCTTTTCTCATATAAAATCAAGAGGAGAATTTGCACTCAGCTCACAAATTGATCTATTAACAGAATTCATTTTGGTAGTTCTGCCATTCACTTAAAAAAATACAAACAAAAATATAAGCTGTGTAATATTCTGAAGCCAGCTGAAAAAGTTGAATGGAATATCCACTTATCCTTGATTGTTGATGAAACAGCTATGTCAGGATGATTTTCTGGAAATATCTATTTATTACATTTTAGCATGTTTTTTTAATTGGCTACATTCTTATTCATTCTGAAACATGTCAAAGTGAATTTTGGGATTTCTTTATTTTTTTCATTTAACAAATATTTTTTGAGTATCTATTATGTATTCTACTGATGGGAAATCCACAGCGAATAAAACAGACAGAAATCCCAGCTCTTATACAGCCTATTTTCTAGTTGGGGGAAGACAGACTATGAACAAATAAATAAGTGAAACATATTGTATGACAGATGGTGATAAGTTATATGGGAAAATATGCAGATAAAGAAAAGAGAGTTCTGGGATGGAAGTTTCATTTTTTAAGAATAAGGTGGTCAGGAAAGACCTCACTGAGAAAGTGGCATTTCAGCACAGAGCTGAAGGAGGTGAGGGAGCAGACCATGGGTTATCTGGAGAAAGAGCCTTCCAGGTAGGGAGAACAGCAGGTGAAAGGGCCCTGAGGTAGGTGTCTTACTGGTATGTTCAGGGAACAAGAGGAGGTCAGTGTGATAGTAAAACTTCAAACAAGGGGCAAAGGAGTAGGACATGGAATTGGAAAGGTAAGAGGCCCTTTATAGGTCATCTGAGGGTTTTGCCTTTGAATGAGATGGGAAGCTATTGGAGGTTTTGAACAGAGGAGTGACAAGATTTTATTGTGGCTGACTTGAACATCAGTGGATGGGAAACAATGAGTTTGAGGTCACTTAAGTGATGACTTCTAGAGAGCTGAATGTTTCATGGAGGCGTGCTAAGATTTCGTGATTAAATTAATTTAAGTTTGGAGGAATTTCATGGTTTTGGCATTTTTTTTCTGAAAAAATTAAGGAAGAATGGAAGGAGACAGGAGGGTGGGTAGGAGGGAGGAAGGGACAGAACAAGACAGAAAGGAAAGAAGGTGTAAAAAACAAAGTGAAAGAAATCAAATATTGTCAAGACATTGAGAGTAGTAACTTTCATTAAAACAATGTAGTCCATTCTTCTGACAAACATGGTATATTCTAACAGTCTGGGCCAGATGTGGTGGCTCATGTCTGTAATCCCAACACTTCAGGAGGGTGAGGTGGGCAGATCACCTGAGGTCAGGAGTTTGAGTCCAGCCTGGCCAACAGTGTAAAACCCCATCTATCCTAAACATGTAAAAATTAGCTGGGCATGGTGGTGGGTGCCTGTAATCCTAGCTACATGTGAAGCTGAGGCAGGAGAATCTTTTGGACCTGGGAGGCGGAGGTTGCAGTAAGCCGAGATTGCGCCATTGCACTCCAGCCTGGGCAACAAAGCGAGACTCTGTCTAAAAAAAAAAAAAGTCTGGAGACAAGATAGTGTGTTTATAGTCATAATAAATACACAATAATTCTTTGGTTTACCTCACAGCTTTCCTTCAAGCTGGAACAAGCCCTGCTATCCTGTCAGTTAAACTGTTTACAAAGTGCACAAAAATTTTATTTGGAAACATTTTATTGGCCTCTTGGGATGTTCAATTAATTAGCATTTGTAAAGTACTTCAAGATGCTCAAGAACACAACACTGACTTAAAAAGAATTTTCAGTTATTGCAAAGAAATGCATTCTTTGGGGCATCTATTTGACTTTAAATATTATCTTAATGATAATTTCTCCTGGTTACCATTATTAATAAATACTAATAGGGAAACAGATAAACTGTTCTGAAGAGTAAAACAATAGTTTCAGGAAAGCTAATTATTGCATTGGTCTTTATTAAATTTGACCCTATTTTATTAGCAAAAAGAAAAATTTCATAAAAAGTTCTTTAGAACAGCAGTTCTCAAAGTGTGGAACAGGCACCCTTGGTGGGGGTTCTAAGACATTTTCAGGAGGTCTGGAAGGTCAAATATCTATAATCATAATAATACTGAAATGTGAGATGTTATTTCCTTTTTCATTTTCATTTCTCTCATGAGTATACAGTGGAGTTTTCCAGAGATCATATGTGATATCTAAACAGATGGGATACAGGAACCGATTTGAGAATCTAGCTTCTTCTATTAAACAAAGCATTAAGGATTTGCAAATATGTAAAACAGTGACACTCTTCACACTACATTTTTAAAAATATAATTGTTTTCATAATAATGTTATTTATGTTAATATGTGATGGGTTTATTATTGTTATTTTAGATAAATAACTTCTAAATATGTGAAATGATCCCAACATCGAAAAGTCTGAGGAGCACTGCCTTAGAATGTGAGTTCCAAGATAGCAGAGATATTTGTCTCTTTGGTATATCAGTGCATCCCAAATATCAAAAAGGGTACCTGGCATATTGTAAGTGCTCAATAAAAAAATACCTATTGACT
Organism: Cacajao melanocephalus; assembly: GCA_963573385.1. Classification (NCBI taxonomy): domain Eukaryota; kingdom Metazoa; phylum Chordata; class Mammalia; order Primates; family Pitheciidae; genus Cacajao; species Cacajao melanocephalus. Next base: position 4,680 of record CAUYLG010013188.1, on the reverse strand, counting down.
GACTGAATGAATAAACTGTCACTGACATATTAGATTAGCTAATATTGAATATTGGCTTTTTTTTTTTTTTTTTTTTAAATACAGTCTTGCTCTGTCGCCCAGGCTGGAATGTAGTGGCACAATCTCGGCTCAAAGCAACTTCCACCTCCTGGGTTCAAGCAATTCTCCTGCCTCAGCCTCACAAGTATCTGGGATTGCAAGTGCCCACCACCACACCCAGCTAATTTTTGTACTTTTAATAGAGACAGGGTTTCACCATGTTGGCCAGGCTGGTCTTGAACACCTGACCTCAAGTGATCTACCCACCTCGGCCTTTCAAAGTGCTGAGATTACAGGCATGAGCCACCACACCTAGCCTGCTAATATTGGCTTCTAAAGGGCCTGTAACAAATGGCAGTGTTTGAGTTTGTTGAGGTTTGCCTATATTAGAATAATTAATTTATGCAGACAGAATTATTTATGAAAATAATTCGGGGTAAAGTGAAATAGTCATTTATATTTTCATTTACCACCTCTGTACATTTATGGACATCTTATATAAAAAATGACTTGACAAGGCAGAACAACATTCCAAAAAGAATTTAGCTCAAAGGTGACTTGCTTCATTCAACTGAGGATACATGGATCCTAAATGAGATGTCTATTTCCAAAGAGTTAACGCTCCTAGACTCCATGTTAAACTGATGTGCACAAATAAAGCTCTATTTGAATACATATTACCATGAATGGAATAGAAACACCTGAAAACATATCCAATAACTGCGATTAGAGAGAAGAGACAGAAAGTAGGAAAATCAGGCTTGTAATCAGTAGGGAGTCCAATTAGCACATCCTTGTGAAATTAGAAGGAAATGATTTTTAAAAATACTTCTGATTTCTGATATTCTTAAAAACAAACTAAAGTATCTTTTTTTCTTTTTTTTTTAAACAGGGTCTCACTCATCAGTTAGGCTGGAATGCAGTAGTAGCGTGATCGCAGCTCACTTTAGCCTTGACCTTTTGGGCTCAAGCAATTCCCCCCTCCCTAAAGCCAGGACCATAGGCACACACTACCACGCCTGGATAATTTTTGTATTTTTTGTAGAGATGGAGTTTTGTCATATTACCATGTTGCCAGGCTGGTCTCAAACTCCTGGACTCAAGCAATTCTCTTGCCTTGGTCTCCCAAAGTGCTGGGATCACAGGTGTGAGCCACCATGCCTAGCCTAAATGAAGTACTGTTACATTATGTAGATAGAACCAAACCAAGATACCTAAATTGACTTGCAGAGACCTCACTTAGAGTGGATTATTAGTCCTATTATTTTATTTATAGTAACTTATCAACAAATCTTTATTAAGTGACTGCTATGTGCCAGGATTTCTCTGGACGTTGAGGATACAGTGGTCCCTGGCTCATGAAATTTATATTTCAGGGGAGGAAACAGACAAGCAATCAACAAATGATCAAGATAATTTAAGATATGGTAAGCGCTAAATATAAAAATAACACAGGTCACTATGGGAAAGAGAGATTCATTGAAAGATAGAAATTAGGGGATAAGGTGAGGAGTGCTGATTTAGACCTGGTATTGGGGAGTCTTTCACAGAAGCAGTGGTATTTAGCTGACACCTTAAAGACAGAAAGCCTGACTGGCAGGGGCATGCTGGACTGAGAAGAGCAGTCACAGGCCTAAGGAAGGAATGAGCTCGAGCTCGGTGTGTACCAGGAAGAAAAAGGTGGCTGAAGGTGAAGCCTAGTAAAGATAAGTCTCAAACGGTGCAATCAGAGGTAGGCAAAAACTAGATCATGAAATAGATTGAAGGAGTTTGAATTTTATTCTGAGTGCAACAAGAAGCCATTAGAGAGCTTGACCTGGTCACATGACCCATTTTGCATTTGTAAAAGAACCAGTCTGGCTGCTCTGTGGAGAATAGATTGTAGAGGAACAAGAGCAGAAGCAAGGAGACCTGTTAGCTGCTGACTGTCTGCCTAGGGGAGGGACAGCAATGGCTTGGACTACACCGGGAGCAGGGAAGAAGTTGAGAAGTGGACACAGGTGGGATAGATTCATTTATTTAGAATAGTGTAAATCTGCTTGGGCGTGGTGGCTCACACCTGTAATCCAGCACTTTGGGAGGCCGAGGCCGGCAGATCACCTGAGGTCAGGAGTTCAAGACCAGCCTGGCCAACATGGTGAAACACCATCTCTACTAAAAATACAAAAATTAGCTGAGCATGGTGACGGGTGCCTGAAATCCCAGCTACTCGGGAGGTTGAGGCAGGAGAATAACTTGAAGCCAGGAGGTGGAGGTTGCAGTGAGCCGAGATTGCGCCACTGCACTCCAGCCTGAGTGACAAGAGTGAAACTCCAACACAAAAATAAATAAAATGAACATACGTGTGCATGTGTCTTTATAATGGAACAATTTATAATCCTTTGGGTATATACCCAGTAATGGAATTGCTCGGTCAAATGGAATTTCTATTTCTAGATCCTTGAGGAATCACCACACTGTCTTCCACAATGGTTGAACTAATTTACACTCCCACCGACAGTGCAAAAGTGTTCCTATTTCTCCACAACCTATCCAGCATCTGTTGTCTCCAGATTTTTTAATGATTGCCATTCTAACTGGTGTGAGATGGTATCTCAGTGTTGGTTTTCATTTGCATTTCTCTAATGACAGTGATGATGAGCATTTTTTCATGTTTGTTGGCCTCATAAATGTCTTCTTTTGAAAAGTATCTGTTCATGTCCTTTGCCCACTTTTGAATGGGTTTGTTTTTTTCTTGTAAATCTGCTTTAGTTCTTTGTAGTTTCTGGATATTAGCCCTTTGTCAAATGGTCAGAAACTCTTAAATTTAATTAGATCCCATTTGTCTATTTTGGCTTCTGTTGCCGTTGCCTTTGCTGTTTTAGTCATGAAGTCCTTGCCTATGCCTATGTCCTGAATGGTGTTGCCTAGGTTTTCTTCTAGGGTTTTTATGGTGTTAGGTCTTATGTTTAAATCTTTAATCCATCTGGAGTTAATTTTAGTGTAAGGTATAAGGAAGAGGTCTAGTTTCAGCTTTCTGTACATGGCTAGCCAGCTTTCCCAATACCATTTATTAAACAGGGAATCCTTTCCCCATTGCTTGTTTTGGCTACGAGAGGGACAGTGGGGGTGGGGGGAGTGGGGAGGTTGGGGAGGGATAACATTGGAAGAAATGCCTGATGTAGGTGACAGGGGGATGGAGACAGCAAACCACCATGAAAAGTGTGTACCTATGCAACAATCCTGCAAGATCTACACATGTACCCCAGAACTTAAAGTACAATAAAAAATAAATTAAAATAAAATAAAATAGCATAAATCTTGTCTGGCTCATAGGAGGAGTTTTATAATTGGTAGCGATTATTACATTACTCCATTCTTAAACATGAAGCTTGAAGAGATTTAAGGATTTGTTGTAGCTCACAGGACTAGTAAATTAAGCCAGGGCACCATACCCATTGGTACTTCATACTGTCATGCTATCCACAAAATATCTTACCTGAGGTCTTTTTTCCTTCCAATCTTTTCTGCATGTAGCTGCCATTCTAATCTTCCTCAAACATTACTTTCATCATGTTTACCTAGCTGATAAGCACATTATGTGTATTCATGTGGTTATTGAGTAATTGCAATGAACTAGGCTCTATGGGTGGGTGGGGTTCACACACTTGAGATATGGCTCTTGCCTCTAGGATTTTAGAATCTACTTGGAGAGACATAATTAACACCTAAAACAATAGAGAGGGAGATTAAAAAACAAGGCAGCATAATCAACAAAGCATTCATAGAGAAAATAGGTCTTGTGCTACATCTTGAATGAGGGAGAATTTTAGCAAGGATAAAGGCAAAAAGCTTCTGGGTGAGAAAAGGAGCAGAGACAAAAATAAAATGTCCAATTTTGGTGGTATATAGAGGGGATTCACTTGAGATGAGGAGAGCAACTATCTGCTTTGAGAATTTTGGAAACAAAGTCATAGGGTCAGGATGGTACCCAACTATGGATGCTCTAAGATTTGGACTGGATTCAGCTGGATATAAGAAGTTATTACAGACGTGTAAGCAAGACTAAGTCCCGGGAAGGGGAGACTTAACTGGGATTGGAGATCATTTTCCCCTGTAATTTCTAAGGTACTTATCATCTTTAGGTACTCATTAGGTACTTAGCTTGTAACTCTTTCCACTGTTCAAATATATACCCAGTATGCAAGTAGCCTATATGGGGCAGGCACAGAGTAAATGTCTGATGATGATAAAAGACATGTGGAAGGAAGGTTAATTTGGCAACATCATGGAACTGAATTGAGACAAAGAAAGCCAGGAGGTAGGAAAGTCAATGAAGAAGTTGTTACAGAAATGTAGCTGAGAAGGAAGGAATACAGAAGAGGCAGATATGGGAAAATACTCAGAAAGTATAATTTTTTTTTTTTAGATGGAGTTTTGCTCTTGTTGCCCAGGCTGGAGTGTAATGGCGCCATCTCAACTCACCATAACCTCCATGTCCTGGGTTCAAGCGGTTCTCCTGCCTCAGCCTCCCAAGTAGCTGGGATTACAGGCATGTGCCACCACGCCCAGCTAATCTTTTGTATTTTTAGTAGAGACGGGGTTTCTCCATGTTGGTCAGGCTGGTCTTGAACTCCTGACCTCAGGTGATCCGCCTGCCTC
>CAUYLG010013187.1:0-15774 GCA_963573385.1 Cacajao melanocephalus | reverse complement strand
CCATTTGCTTGGTAAATATTCCTCCATCCCTTTATTTTGAGCTCATTTGTGTCTTTGCATGTAAGATGGTTCTCCTAAATACAGCACACCAATGGGTCTTGACTCTTTCCAATTTTCCAGTCTGTGTCTTTTAATTGGGGCATTTAGCTCATTTACATTTAAGGTTAATATTGTTATGTGTGAATTTGATCCTGTCATTATGATGCTAGCTGGTTATTTTGCCCATTAGTTGATGCAGTTTCTTGATAGTGTCTATGGTCTTTACACTTTGGTATGTTTTTGCAGTGGCTGGTACCAGCTTTTCCTTTCCATATTTAGCGCTTCCTTCAGGAGCTCTTGTAAGGCCAGCCTGGTGGTGACAAAATCTCTCAGCATTTGCTTGTCTGTAAAGAATTTTATTTCTCTTTTGCTTATGAAGCTTAGTTTGGCTGAATATAAAATTCTGGACTGAAAATCATTTTCCCTAAGAATGTTGAATATTGGCCCCCACTCTCTTTTGGCTTGTAGGGTTTCTGCAGAGAGATCAGCTGTTAGTCTGATGGGCTTCCCTTTGTGCATAACCTGACCTTTCTCTCTGGCTGCCCTTAACATTTTTTCTTTCATTTCAACCTTGGTGAATCTGATGATTATGAGTCTTGGGGTTGCTCTTCTTAAGGAGGATCTTTGTGGTGTTCTCTGTATTTCCTGAATTTGAATGTTGTCCTATCTTGCTAAGTTGGGGAAGTTCTCCTGGATGATATCCTGAAGTGTGTTTCCCAACTTAGTTCTATTCTCCTCATCGCTTTCAGATAAACCAATCAAATGTAGGTTTGGTCTTTTCACATAGTGCAATATTTCTTGGAGGCTTTGTTTGTTCCTTTTCATTCTTTTTTCTCTAATCTTGTCTTCATGCTTTATTTCATTAAGTTGATATTCAATCTCTGATATCCTTTTTTCTACTTGATTGATTCATCTATTGATACTTGTGTATGCTTCATGAAGTTTTTGTGCTGTGTTTTTCAGCTCCATCAAGTCATTTATGATGCTGGTTATTTTAGTTACCAGGTCCTCTAACATTTTTTTTAAATTCCTTGCATTGGGTTAGAACCTGCTCCTTTAGCTCAGAGGAGTTTGTTATTACCCACCTTCTGAGGCCTACTTCTGTCAATTTGTCAAACTCATTCTCTGCCCCATTTTATTGCCTTGCTGGTGAGGAGTTGTGATCCTTTTGAGGAAAAGAGGTGTTCTGGTTTTTGGAATTTTCAGACTTTTTGTGCTGGTTTTCCCTCATCTTCATGGATTTATCTACCTTTGGTCTTTGATGTTGATGACATTGAGATGGGGCTTTTGTGTGGACTTCCTTTTTGTTGATGTTAATGCTATTCCTTTCTGTTTGTTAGTTTTCCTTCAGACAGTCAGGCTTCTCTGCTGCAGATCTACTGGAGTTTGCTGGAGGTCCACTCCAGACCCTGTTTGCCTGGGTATCACAGAGGCTGCAGAACAGCAAAGATTGCTGCCTACTCCTTTCTCTGGAAGCTTCACCCCAGAGGAGCACCTACCAGATGCCAACCAGAGCACTACTGTATGAGGTGTCTGTCACCCCCGCTGGGAAGTGACTCCCAGTCAGGAGGCACAGGGGTCGGGGACCCACTTGAGGAGGCAGTCCGTCCCTTAGCAGAGCTCAAGCACTGTGCTTGGTGATCTGCTGCTTTCTTCAGAGCCAGCAGGCAGGAACATTTAAGTGCTGAAACTGCACCCACAGCTGCCCCTTCCCTCATGTGCTCTGTCCCAGGGAGATTAAAGTCTTATGTATAAGCCTCTGACTGAGGCTGCTGCCTTTCTTTCAGAGATGCCCTGCCCAGAGAGGAGGAATCTACAGAGGCAGTCTCGTTGCACTGACTTTACTGGGCTGTGGTGGGATCTGCCCAGTTCAAACTTCCTGGCAGCTTTGTTTACGCTGTGAGGGGAAAACCACCTACTCAAGGCTCAGTAATGGTGGATGACCCTCCCCGCATCAAGCTCCAGCACCCCAGGTCGACCTCAGACTGCTGTGCTGGCAACCAGAATTTCAAGCCAGTAGATCTTAGCTTGCTGGTCTCCATGGGGGTGGGATCTGCTCAGCTAGACCACTTGGCTCCCTGGCTTCAGCCCCTTGCCCAGGGGAGTGAATGGTTCTGTCTTACTGGCATTCTAGGTGCCACTGGGTATGAAAAAAAAAAAAAAAAACTCCTGCTACTAACTCAGTATCTGCCCAAATGGCCACCCAGTTTTGTGCTTGAAACCCACGGCCCTGGTGATATAGGTACCCAAGGAAATCTCCTGGTCTGCGGGTTGCAAAGACTATAGGAAAAACATATCTGGGCCTGAGTGCACCTTTCCTCACAGCACAGACACAGTTCGTCACAACTTCCCTTGGCTAGGGGAGGGAGTTCCCCGACCCCTGTGCTTCCCAGTGAGGCGATGCCCCACCCTGCTTTGGCTCCCCCTCCATGGGCTGCACCTACTGTCTAACGAGTCCCAATGAGATGAGCCAGGTACCTCAGCTGGAAATGCAGAAATCACCTGCCTTCTGTGTTGATCTCACTAGGAGCTACAGACCAGGGCTGTTCCTATTCAGCCATCTTGCCACCCACCCTGGCTATTATTACTTTTTAATACTTTTTTTATTTCCAAAAATCATGTTGGGAGTACCAACTACGTTTGTTTTAATTTTTCACTTGACAGTTTCGGCCCCTTCTCTTCATCATTCAGCAATGACGGAACCATCTGTAGACTTCACAGTGATTAAGCTCTGGTTAATTCCAGAACTGTTCTCAATGGGGTTCACTCAGACTTAACTCCTTTTCTCAGTCAAGGAAACCGGGGCAGGCGGGGCTCAGCGACTCGGTCAAGGTCACATTGTGCCAGGCGGGCAGAGCCAGGGCTACGGGCCGCCAGCTGTTCCAGGAGATGGCTCAGCTCACCAAACCCACCTGAATCAATTATTTTTAAAACATACATTTCCATTTAGTGATTCATGCTGGGTCTAATTCACTTGCTGTTTAATGTCACTTAGAATCGTCCAGGGACTAAAACAGCCCCACAGAGAACAGATTTTAAAAGTATATTTTAAAGATAAAGATGGGGCTTTAATATTCTACAGGATTTCAAATCCCTGGACAAAGAATGTCAGCTTAAATTTAAAAGAAGCCCTCTAATATCTGTCTCTGAAAAAGAAAAAGGCAGCATGTGCCTTCGAGGGAGCAGGGGACTCACCTTTTTCAAATTACAGTTTTCAAGTCTGATATAGCCAGATAATCATCAGCGGCTCAAATAAAATCATTATTTTGTCAGAGAGAAAAAGCATGTTCAAGGGGAAAATTAATGACAGCGGAGAAAGAACAAAGTTGAGTCCTAACAGGGAGGCTTCTGCGAAGATTAAAGCAGGACCCGCACTTCACTGAGCTTCAGGTGTTACTGAAACATCGCCATAAAGGTTGCATGAAAATCCTGCCTTGACAAAAGCAGGGATTGGGCAACGCTTTCAGGAGAAATGTCAAACTTTGTCTCCCCCCGCCCCCATCATAACTTCAGATGTTCAGGTAAATCTATTTATTTTTTTTCCAGGCTGTTAGTGCTCACTTTTAATCTTAACTATCACAGCATTATTTTAGCTGAAGGGCACAATCAGAAGTAAAAATTATGGTGACCCCAGAATAGTATGCCCTCCTGGGGCAAAAATCATTCTTGATGATTCAGAAAGAAATTGCAAGGGGCATTTAAACCCTTTTAACCCAAATTCAAAGTGCAACTCTGAAGCAGGGTGGCCGGATTTTGGCAACCAGCTTCTCACTATAACATCATCCGATGTTCGTTTGGTGGCTGTGGGATAGGAGGGGGGCTGCATGCCTCCCGCAGGGTGTTTTCCCAGGGAATCTAAACTCACCGATGGTCTATTTGGGTGCTGGCAGGCTGGAGCCTGCATGCCTGCAAGGATACACGGAGGCTGCAGTCTGTCTCTGGAACGCTACATTTATTATCCCAACCATGCCGTTACCACCTCCATCCTCTCCTTCCTTCCCCAGGTGGCTGGGACTGCAGGGTTAGGCTTGGACCACACTGCTTTGAAAGCTGGAGGAGGAGCCAACGGGGCTAGGCTGGAGGGGATGGAAAAGAGAGGAACTGGCTGGAGGTGAGAGGAGGCTTTGGAGTGTCTGGTGATGCCTCGGTTTCCCCAGGCGTGTTCCTGTCAGCCAGTCCTCGGCTCAGTTGAAATCTCATGGTAGGAACATGCTCAGACGTTTGTGTGGTCGCTGTGTCTCTTTTGTTTGTTTGGTTTTCTCTCAAGAGGGTTACGTTGCTCAAAGAGATGGACCGCAGGGAATGTTCTCTCTCAGCACCTCTCTCAAGCAAAAGCTGCCTTTTCCGAATTCTCACTTCCATGTGCTCCTTAAGGGTCATGATCCAGGGGGAAATTCTCATAAGAGAATAATTTCATTCCCTGCTTGTGTACTAAGATTTGGGGAAAGGAAGAGTGTCTAATATTTGAGTCTGAAAGTTTCACCTGAACAGAATAAACTTACGATTCTTATTAGGATGAACATGTGAACATTGTTACCTGCGGACCTGTGAGTTGTTCCATTTGATTTGTTCACCAGATTCAGGGATTTGGCCACTTTGTCTCTTGGAGATGAAGCTGTTTTGCATAGCCTAAATTTCCAAACTTTTGATTCTTGATAATGTAGAAATGTTTATTCTACATCATTTCTAGGGAGTTCTGGGTCTAGAGGACTGAATGAGAGAGTGAGGACTTCTGTTGCTTCTGTACTTGAAGTCCTGGTGAGCCCTACACACCCACATGCATTCAGAGAACTAACACAACGAAGAGAGACCTTCACAAAAGCACATACACATCATTTTCGGGCACACAACGGATGGACCGCTGGGCAGACAACTGCCCCAGCAGCCCCCAAGCAGAAGGATATGAGGAGGCAGGGGTGCCTGAATAATTCTGCATCCCCCAGTCCAGGAGCTGGACAGTCCACATCGGTCCCTGCTGCCCTCAGGGTTGTTGGGGGGCTGCTAGGAGCAGAGTCTGGGGGCTGAGGGTGGAGAAGCCCATGGCCCTTACGGCTGCTATTCATTGCACAACAGACAGATGCCTTTTTAAGAAGAGACTGTAAAAGTCGACAGTTCACATCTACTAAGTGTCTTCTAAAAGAAAAAAAGTAAGTTTTAATTTCAAACCGTATTAGAAACCTAGTTTCAGTTACATATTGTTAATTCATATGGGAACAAAATGGCAAGAGCTGGGTATCAGCCTAAAGACAGGATGCATGCTTGCACTGGAGAAATTTTACTTCTCGTGAAAGATTTTGGCATTTATGAAGAGCAGAGAGAAGTGGGGGCAGGAGAGAAAGCGCACATCTTGCAAACAAGCAATGAGCTCGAAATGGACATATAGATCAATGGTATGCAAACTACTGCCAGAAGTCTAGAGTGTACCCCAAGGCTTCCTGCTGGGACCTGGGGTGCTTCACCTGGGACCAACACTTCCCATATCTCAGCCCCGTTAAAACAGCTTTTCTGACCTGCTGCGTTTGAAAATGGGAGCTCAGAGGAGGCGCCCGTGGTTAATCACGCTCTCTGCTCTCAGAATACCAAATGAAAAGGATGAGGGAGAGAACAGATGTGCAAGCCAGAAACACAGAAGTTAAACCAAAGAAAAGAGGTGCCTGGGAAAGACAGGCCTGTTCCAGAAAGCGTTGGCTCAGGAGTTTCTATGGGACGGAGAAAGAGCTGCTGCCGAAGTCACTGAGCACCCCTGAGAACCAATACCGAGAGCCAACGCCACCATGGGTGCCTGTGTGTAAATCTCTCCTGCCAGGAGCAGGAGCACCCTGTGCCCTCAGAGAACTGCTGGGGGGACTGGCACCCCAGGATGGGCACCCACGCCCTCTCAGCGTCACGTGAGATCTGAAGACAGCGCACCCACACGCCACCCGCACAGACGGTCTTGGATCTTTAAACCTTCCTCACTGAATTCGATGCAGCTCCCTTGCCCCCGGACAGTCCCAGTTCTAAATCGGGGGATAACCTCATCGCTGCATGCACTGGGTTTTTTAGGGGATTGTTGCCTTGCCGAGGACTTATGACCAAAAATTCTAGCTAATTCAATATATTTCTCCCAGCCTTCTGGTGATATTTTGCTTGGAACTCACACCTAGCCAAGTCTGAGAAGTGGTGTGTGTAGAACGGCACCTCACTTTTGCAAAGCAGCCGTCATTGCCTCAGTTCCGACTGGGTTTCTGCTGTGTTCAGGCCCTTGCCAGGCATGTTTACTTTCTGGATAAAGACAAACATTACAGCATTGTCAGGACGATGCATGGAGCTTTTGTGAGAGTGTTATGGGTATTATAGTATTTAAAGGAGACACATCTTACTCAAATATGACTTTAAATGTATTTAAAGTGCATTGCTTGACAGATTGTTGTCGTAAGTAGATCTGGTTAAATCTCCCTTACTTTTAGGAATTCTGCCTCCCAAGAGATTGCTTTTTCATGCAACCCTTCTGTAAGAGTGCAGGAGGCCACAAGAGAAGGTGAGGAGAAAGACATATCTGTCCTCTGTCCACACGTTACTAGGTATAAGACCACGTTTAAAAATAGAGGCAGTAACTTTGGAGCAACTGATTTCATGGCTTGCAAGTAGGCCCGCAATCCCTTCGCACCAGAAAGTTAACCTATTTGGGGGAAAGACCCCACCCAAAGGGTGAGGGAGGGCCACGTACCCACCCAGGGGCAATATGGTTCAGTCTGAGAAAAATACAGTGTGGCCTGCAGGCACTGTGAGCGGAAGATGCAGGAAGGTGAGAGCTGGCTGGCCTCTGGGGTTAGCAGAATGTGAGAAATGATGATGACTTTTCCAGAGCAGCGCTCAATGGCTAAGGGGTTGGAAAGCAAAATAAAAACTTTGAGGGAAGATTTTAAAATACCTGAATTCTTTAACTGAATAGAAGAGAAAAAAGTACTGTCTTCCTTCCTCTAACATTTCCAGAAAGGACCAAAGATTGGCTACCACAGACTGCATTTTCAAGTTAGGTTAGCTGCGTCTCTGGAGTTCTCGAATCATCTGCCTGTGTGTCCTGTCGAAGCAGCTAAATGGTCTCACTGCTCCTTCCTAGCCCCCAAGTCTCTAATCTACCAATAGAGGCAGGTGTGCATTGAATCAACCCTGTATTTACTGAGAATCAACTAGGTGTCACTGTGGTAGCAGTGCAGGAGAAAATAACCAAGGCTGAGTCTGGCACCTGCTCAGGACTGGGGGCTGGGGTAGGGCTGGGAGGAGGAGGTGGCGAAGAGGAGATTTAAGAAAGGTTACCATTTATCCCACTAAGCTGCTGATGTTACCTATACGGCCAGAACAGGCAGGCTGCCCCATGACTGAAGTTCATCTACACATAGACGCAGCCAAGTTCCACCCAGGTGGCCCACGGAGTCCCTGCTCACACGTTCACCTCCTCCTGACCCAGGCAGCCTGTGTGCCACCCAGCCACCTGTTTAAATTACAGACTTTAAAATATTTATTCTATATGGTTATGAAAACTTGATACTGTATACAACATTTGATCTTGTTCTTAAAAAAAAAGAATAAAAGGATTAGAGAGGAATGGAATTGCATCCTAGATAGCTTCCTTTAGGAAAGTAATAACCAGAGAGGCTGTTTCCATACCATTCTGTCTGCATCAGAGATCCCTCCCCACCCCCAGCTCCTGTTCCTATAACAGGATCGGGTTCATAAGGAGGAGCTGTGAGTCTTGTGTTTTCAACACACACACTGACAGCCAAATGCCAAGGCAAAGGGGGATGGATTCAGAGAAGAGAATCCAAAATAGGCCCAGCTGAAGACAAATGAAGGCTGGGTGGGGTGGGGGGGGCGGGGAGCAGGGGGAATCACAAGAAGAAAATGAACAAATTGACCATTTGGCATAAAATGTATAAAATGCTGTGTGATTTATAAACCAGAAGGGTAATAAAATATCATCAGCGCAAAACAATAGTATTCAAACGTTTGCACGGGACACACGATTGTACTGGGGGTTACAATTTTCACATGAATGTTTTGGGGAAGCAAGCCAACCTGTCACACTCAGGTGCAACATTTAAAGGCCAACAAAACACTCAGTCACCCAAATATAGAATATTTTAATGCAATATTTTAAAATGTCTAAATTAATGCAAAATATCCAGGATGGATAAAAATACAAGAACGTGGCATAAATACAGGATCAGCATTGCTGATTTTTCACCTTGACTTCAGGCTTCAAAGAAAACTTTGGTAGTTTGTTGATAATGGACTTTTGTTTGCATTAATGTGTGTTTTTTTTAATAGGCACTGAGTGTTATTTACCTCACGGCCGGTCCCTTGCCTGTGCCTGAGGCAAGCACCTGGATGCTTTCCCTAGTCCTGGCTTCTCAAGGGTTCAGTCTGAAGGAGACAAAAATTAGCAAAACTTTCTAGGAAGTGTGTCGGGGTTGTCCAGCCCATGGATAATGGTCTTTCCAAGCATCCCCAAGATCTATGTCTGAAGGCCCCTCACCCAAGAGTCGGGGTCTGCCCAGCGGCCAGAGTCAGAGATTGACTGTGCGCCCACTAAGCCCCCAGAGGAGAGGCCAGGGTGAGAAAGAGTGTACCCTGGAGACAGGCCAGACCCGAAACTGATGACCCTGTTGACAACACAGGGTTGAGAGAAGATCCCTGGCACTGCCCAGCCCCAAACCATTCTCCCTGCAAGCAACAGGTAAGAAGAACATGTTCCTGCAGAGGCTGGCCTCCCCTTCCTTTCCGTTTTCTTCTTTAACCTGCCCAGGTTGGGCCTGGGGGAGGGGAGGAGTCTGGGCCCCAGGTGCTGACTGACAGTGAGGGAGTCGCTTGCTTGGCAGCCTCTCCCTGACCCCAGCTCCAGCTGGGCCTGAATCCTCACCTCTCCTCTGTCCTCGAGGCGGTAACACTAGCCCTCTCGCTGCACCCAGGTGACCCTCCAGCCGGCATCACTGGCATCCGAATGACCCCAGCTCCCCAATTTTCCTGGAACTACACAAGCTCCCTGCCTTGGAGTAAGTGTGCCCTGCTCTTGATGTTTAATGGGGCTATTGGTGATAAAACTTGTACCGTGATTAAAGCAATGATTGTATCTTCTGTGCTCAGCGCAGCACCTCTTCATGCATTAGTAATACCAGCATTCAATAAAGCCTCATCTGCCTTCCGCTGACAATTGTTTAACTTTTCTCTACACCACGAGGCTCATGTTCCTTCTGCAGGATGACAAAGCTTGCTGCAAGGCGAGGAGACAGTCGCATTGCATCTGGGCTTTAATTATGGATGCCCTGCACGGCACATTCTTCTACGTGTGTTTTTTCCCTTCAACAACACCCGTTAGGGTCCATAATCAAAGAGGGGTGGGGAGAAATGTTGTGTCTGTTTAAGTCCAGCCAGAGTTGGTTCCTGAGACCTGGCTGACCCAATGTCCTCGTCACCCTCCCACAAAATACTCAAAGAAGATTCACCATCACAGTTGCCCCTGCAAGCCTGTGCTGACCACCTCGGGAGATGGTTCTCCTCTCCATTGGCCGTGTTTTAAAAAGTAAGTTGCTGCAATCCAAAGTTAAAATTGCATTCGACTGCTGGAGTTCCTCAAGCAAAGTTCGGATTGGAGCCACCTTTGCAATGAGCTGCGGGTGCTCCCTGCACTGATTTTGAACCTTCTTTGTGTGTTTCCAAGCTGCAGTAGCAGGACAAGCTCAGAGAGGGCTTCCCCTGAGCTTCCTGAGTGAGAGGTGCTGTGTTCTTAGCGTGCTGAGTATTTTCTCCCTGCTTGCATCATGCTCTGTTTAGCTGGCACGGACAGATTGAGTTGCATGGCACAGAAGGATGCCACTTCCACCCAGGGACACAGCAAACCAGCTCACGAGAGCCCCGAATTCTGCCATCAGTGAACAGGGGACTGGGTGGTCATTCCACAGTCTTGAAGACAGGTCTGGCTCCGCACTCTAACATTCTGTTTTCCAAGCTCGGGTTTCACCTTATTATAAAGATCATAATTTCAGTCCGTTCTATGGGAGTGGCTATTGATTGCATAATGCACTTGAGCTCTAGTGTGGAATATTCTGGGTGGAGCAAGCAACGTGGCCGTGGGCCTTCCCACCAACTCTTCTCTGGGTATTCTTGCTCTAAACATTGAGGCATCACCAAATCCTTCCCGTTTGTGCAGAGGGCCCCTGCATCTATAGGGCATCTGCTCACTGCAGCCAGGTGAAGTGAGTCATAGAGAGAAATGAAGTGCAGGCTCATCCATTGGAAGGAAGGCATTGCCTTCTTTTCCTAACCTGCGCCTATCAGATCCCCTTTGCATTATGATGTGGTGGCTGTAGATGGTCCAAAAGCCAGTCATGTGCCAGCCCTCCTGCCCCAACAGGTGCCCACACACCCACACATGAATGCACACTCACACACAACCTATGCACACTCACACACAACTCTCCACACAGGCACATACACGCACACACACATGTGCACACCCTCCACACAGGCATGCACAGGCACATACGTGCACACACTCACTTGTCACAGAAAGGATCTGGCTCTGCAGACCCCTCAGGTCCCAGGAGGGCTCCTGATCCTTGCTGCTTCATTGCCACACCCAGCCATTCTGCCCCCTGCAAGAGGTCACATCCAGTCCATCACTCATTTCGAAACTTTTTTTTCTCCAAAGAGGCAGAGCCATACATTTAATAAGGAAACCCAGGAACCTACATTTGTAAAAGTATCTGAAGATTTTAATGAAAACATTTCTACTAGCTCAAGATGCAAAAAAGATTTCCAGCATCCTCTCTGATACGCATTGTTTTAATGCTCATGATGGTTTATCGGAGGCTGTGTGAGCTCCCCTTCTTTCTTTTTAGAACGTTTGGTGGATGTGTTTCAAAGCAGCAGCAAGAACGACAACAATCAAACTTGTGTTTTTTAAATTGTCGTTTCTGAGATACTGAAGCAACAAATCTGGCTGCTGTGAGGAGTGATTCGGCAGCAAACTCCCCGCTTTCGGTGTTGAAAACGGATCCCTCTGCTTCAGCTGTGCTAGAGCTGAACTGTAAAAATCTTGGGAAACTTTGCCAACATTACTCAAAATAAGCAGCTAGATTTTTTTTTTTATCATTTCCAGGTGCATTTCGGGGATAAGAGAGTTCTAATGGACCTAAATTGGCTGTGTGATCCAAACCCCAGAAGTTTTACTCACACATTTCAAAGAGATACTGCTTTGGGGTCTTGCAGGAAGATGATATGTTCCCAAATCAAGCACCACTCAACACATTTCCCGTAAATGCTTAAACACTGTGTTCTTCCAAATGGTCTTATCTCAGATGTCATTTTCTTATTCCAAACTCAGGGAAGAGATGCCCCTGCCACCATCCAGAAGGACTGGCAGCATCAGGCTGTACATGCTCTAAGATGTGCTGAGGTGGCAAGATCCAGCTTAAGGACCGGCAGTGGGTGTTCCTCGCCACCTGTAGACCCCACGGCCCTGCCAACGCCTTGGGTTCAGGGCACAGTCTAGCTCAGGGTGCAGCCGTTTTCCTCCTTGGGCAGACGTGATGTTGACGGCCCCTATTTTACACCGAACATTGTTTCCTAACAGGAAACTTTAAATGACTGAAGCTTAAAAAGAAATTAGCTTCTTGTGAAAATGCTCACTAACACAGGTCCCTCAAACCAAAAAACACTGTGTGTGTGCGTGTGTGCATGTGTTTAGTTAGGATCTATTTAGGACAAGAAAGTTGGGATCTTTAGTTGGACCTTGGACCTGGGAGCATATGGACACCACTCACCACTGAAGACAATGTACATTTCACTTTGGACTCTTAGGATTATGAACGCTGGGACAGAAAGTGCATCAGATAAGGGCTAAATGAGAAGATGTGGGTGATGAGTGAGGTGCCCTCATTGAGCGTGCCTTTCTGAGTTCAGAACCTTGTGAAAACTTCTCATAGGCAAACCCAGGGTCATCCTGATGAATATGTTCCCAAGGGACCCATCCTACAGAGCCCTGCCCCAGCTGCCACCTCCTCTTTAGAGCACTGTCGAAAGCTCCCGGTCTTTTGGAGTGACATTGATTCTGGCTGTTGGAGCCTTCCTATCCATCCTCTGTTTACCTAGGTGCCCTTCCCACTGTGGGCCCATACCAGATTCCTGATTTTTCTGGCATTCTGGTGTGAGGAGTTCACACACATCATACCTGCACCCACCTTCTGGCTTGGAGGATTCCCTGCTGTTGTTCTGAGTGTCTACACGCAGTGCCACCTGCATGTGACTATATTTTCTCTTCATTTATGTCCAGGCATCCTGCATGAGTCTCCCACTCCACTCCAAGGAGAGCCCTTTCTGTACCCTCTGTGAGCTCGTAAAGGCAGGGACTGGGCTTCGTGCTTCATTGGTACCTGCTGCACCCAGCAAAGGTCTGGACAACTATTAATCAGTCCAGAAATGGCAGTTGTCTTTGAATCTGCCCAGGGAAAAGGGGGCCTCCTCTAGCCAGGATCCTCTAGATCCAGAGCCTTTACCCCTCAGGGACTTATGGGTTCTGGCCCTTTCCACCTGGCAAGATTCCTGGCAATATGGAGCCGGCGATCGTGCTGCTGGAGCAGAACAGCAGAGCCTACAGGCTGGCAACGGTTCCCGCCTCAGGGTGAAATCCACTGACCAGAGTTGGAGATGCTGTTACTCGGATTCTACCAGAAAGAAGTGGGATTCCCTGCTGCGTGAAGCAAGCTCAGGACACGTGCTCATGGCCGTGAGTAGGCGATAGGGGATGCTAGATGTAGCAAGGTCTGTGTTCAATCAGCGTGGACGGAGCGGGGCTGTCCTTGAAGTGGGATCTGAGAGGGACCCCACTCCTCTACAAACGAGTACAGTTTTTTACTAACCCATGCTCTGAGAGGGCCCTTGGGAATATATCCATGAAATATACTACCATCTCTGTTTACTCTGAACACATAAGGACCAGAACCAAGATTTAATCAAAATGTGAGTCTCCCTTAAACACCTTTCGAAATCTCCAGGCATCCAGATGCTCCTGGGCTGAGCTTTGCATTCCTCTTCTGAGTCTAGTTGAAAATTAAACTTGATGCTCAAGAGCAGCCTGGCTTAGTCCCTTTGGGCCACAGATCAATAGCACTTTGCATCTGACCTTTATTGTTGCACTCAGACTATTTATTTTTTTAAGACACATATTACAAAGAATGTAGTTAGAATATTTTAAAAGTCTAAAGAATCTGTTTTGTCTTTACATGAACAAACCTTGTAAACAAACGGGCTTCGCTAGACAGCTGATCATCTATTGAGATTGTTTCTTGGAGTTCAGAGTACATTGTTGAAGGCTTGCATCCTTTTTCTCTTCTAAATTTCCTTGGGTTGAGAGGAAGCATCATTGCCTCTAAAGTACTTGGAAAGGACGATGAATGAAGATGGATGAAAAAGAATGTGTTCATAGTCATGCACCCTACTTGTCTTTGCTGCAGAATTGCTGATTTAGTTTTTGAACTTGAACGAATTTAATGCAAGATAACTGTTTGTGTATGGACTGGTGAGAAAGATGAGCTAACTATAAAAAAACAAATGTAAAAGCCATTATTGTTAGAGATGGGTCATTCATGGAGTGGCAGCCCTGGTGAACTGTAGGTAGAAGTCTCCGAGGTGGGGAGTCAGCTGCCCAGCCCTGCAGGAATGCCCTCTGATGCACTCCAAGTAAGGCTCTGCTCTCTATTCTCTGAAATGCAATTTATCACACACACACACACACACACACACACATGCAGAAATACAGAGGCACTCAACTCACATGAAGATGCCCCTCAATCCATATAAGCATATAGATGGCACCCAACAATTTCCAGAGTGACCAGATTGGAGGAGAAAGGTGCCACCGCAGTGGTCATGGCAGGTGGCAGCTACAATGTCAACTTGTTTGTAGCTGTGTCTCCTGTCTGTCATCTGGACCACACGGAGACAGGCAGCTCTCATTAGCTCAGAAAACCTTGTCTTTACCTGGCCAGAGGGAAGACTTCCCGAGGATGGTGAGAAAAATCTCACTCCCACTTTGGGCCACGGGAGGTCCTGGATGTTGGGCTGAGTGCTGGCCAGGCAGTCTTATAAATTCTGAATATTTACCTAGTCCCATCCTGGAGCTGTGAGTTTTCACTTACATGTTGGAGGGCTCCCACCATTGAAAGCAAACGACTGCTTCAGAGAGCTTCGGGTCTTCCGGCATTGGTCTAGACGTGGGAAGGACTCCCCAGTCGAGCTTTGTGTTCTGAATCTGGGTCTAGGTGAAAATGAAGCCTGATGCCCAGTAGCAGCCTGGCTTGGTGCCTTTGGGTCACAGGTCAATAGCACTTTGCACCTAGCCTTTGCTGGAGCTTTTGGGATGCTGACTTCTTTTGACATACATTTTTTTAAAAGTACAGAATCAAACACAATATTATGATCCAGCTTTAATTTATTCTATAAGATAATGCTGTAATCAATACTGTAAGCATGCACCTTGTTTTCTGTGTGAGCTGGGGGAATGATGTCCATTCATGCAACTCTGATTGATTTGGCTGCTGGAGAGATATGCTCTCCAGACGCTGCCAAGGGGAGACCAGGGTGCTGCTTGAGAGTCTGGAATCTTTCATCTGAAGCATGAACGAGCAACCGCTCAGCATTTGAGCTACCCTCCTGTTCCCCTTGGAGTAAATGGAAGCTCAAGGGACACCAGGACAAAGCCAGTGGCCACTCAACTTCTGAGACTGTCGTCACAGCCACGGCCAGAAGCCTGTCTTTGCTGATTACTGCAGCAGGGAAGCCTAATCTTTGGCCATTGGAAGGCAGCACTTCTCTGAGGATTGTTTCAAGTAAAAGAAAAAAAAAAAAGCAAACAGACAGGAGAGGGGCTTGTTGAACCCTGTGCCTCAGAGTCACTGTATCAACCTGGAGTGTTTGCTGTAGCCTGGAGTGTTTGGTGGACCCGCATCAGGCCATGTGGGGAAGCAGGAGCCCCACTGTGCCGGCCACTCTGCTTTATGGCTCCATCATTTGGAAGGCAGCTATGCTCACCACTGTCCCACCAATGCCTGGCTCCATCATCTGTGAAGGGGAGGCCTGGCAAGTTTCCTGGGGCGGGCCCGGTCTCTGATGAAGAAATTAGGCAGCCAACATAACGGAGCTACAGTATGACTGCTGGGTTCAAAGCCTGATGAAAGATGGTCACACTGCAGTGTACGCTGGAAGAAATGCTAGGCTGGGACCACACATCTCTTCGTAGATACAGCTAAGTCCCTTAAGCTTTTAAGAGGAAATTTTAAAACAGATTTTTCAGAGCTTTAACCAAAGACAAATTATGTGAAGAATAGAGCCAAGTAATAATGCCGTTTGAGACTCCAAGCAACCACGTTATCAATGAGTTCAATTTGGGAGAATTAATAATGACAGTGTTTATGTGTGTGTTTGTGTGTGTGCTTCTGTGTGTGTCTGTGTGCCTGTCTGTATGTCTCTGTGTCTGTGTGTTTGTGTGTATATCTGTGTGTGTCTCTGTGTGTGTGCGTATCTGTGTGTGTGTGTGTGTGTCTCGGTGTGTCTGCGTGTATGTCTGCCTGTGTCTGTGTGTGTCTGAGTGTGTCTGTATCTGTGTCCATGTGTCATCTGTGTGTCTGTGTGTGTGTCTATATGTCTGTGTGTGTCTTTGTGTATGTCTGCCTGTGTCTGTACGTGTGTCTGTGTGTG
>CAUYLG010013185.1:0-13227 GCA_963573385.1 Cacajao melanocephalus | reverse complement strand
TGTTTGTTATTTTCATCTCTTATTCCTTCCTGTCTCCATTGTTAAACACAATTATTGGCATAATAGAGGTTTTTAATACCCATTTTTAGACTGCATTCTAGCCTGGGCAGTAGAACAAGAATCCTGATCTCTCTCCCTCTTTTTTCTTCCTCTTTCTTTCTCTCGTACATTCTTTTTTTTTCTTTCTTTCACTCTCACTTTCTTTCCTCTCTTTTCCTTTCTTTCAAAAAATAAAAAAAATAAAAAATAAATAAAAAATAAAAAAACAGAATTTTTGGATAAAGTATACTTTCTATGAATCCTAAAATTGCAGTATTTTTATTATTGTAGTTTTAAAGTATCATTTTTTTCAGCTTTCTTAAACTCTTTTCGGCCATAAATCATAAACTTTTCTATGTAAATTATTCAAAATTCTAAGCAAAAATCTCATTTCTTTTATATTCTTCCAAAAATGTAACTCTTTGACATTTTATTTTTGTGGAAAGTTCATTATAAACTCACACAAGATTGGAGATAGGCTCAGAGAACAGGAAGAGATGGAAGAAACATTTTATAATTTATTAGATTGTGTGCTTAAACACATTATCACCAAACCCAAAACACACACACACACACACACACCCCTGAGCATCAATTACCTTTTCTGAGTATAATACAGCAGCACACTATTCTTAACACTTTCACCCCATCCAGTAGTAAGCATTTTCCTAGTCAATTTGGGACATTTAATTGGATTTAGTCAACTTGTGAAAAATGTTTCTGGGAAAATGAAAACAGCAGTAAGCAAAGGCCCTCATTTTAAGTTCTCATCTCAGACTACCCTTACATTACACATTCTTTCTTTATATACTATTTTTAAGTATTCTAAAAACCCTATATGTTGATTATTTATTTCCTGATTTCTAAGAACCTCTTCATTTGAACGATCCATTCAGACACATTCTCCAGCTCTTCCGCATGTGACATGGTACCTCCCATGACCCACAGAGTTCTCCAAGACTCTGGTCATGGCTGGGCTTGCCTTCCTAGACCACCTGGCCAAGGAAGGAGGAAATGGCTTTCCTGGCACCCCTGGGCCCATCACATCCATCCTGAAGTTGTGTGGGTACTTCCTGACTGCTACTACTGCCAATTATCTTCTGGGTCTGGAGGAAATGGTACACTCACCATAGCATTCCTGTACCTGCTCAGATGTCTCCTGCACTAGACACCCTCCCTAACCACCCTATATAAAGTAACTCCTAACCACCTGGTCAGTCTCCATCCCTTCACTTGTTTTACCCAGCACACTGTAAAATAAGGGGCCTTGTCTGTCTTTTTCAAGTCAGCATTTCTAGTGTCTGGAAGAGAACCTAGCCAAATTCATATACTAAATGAATAAATGAATGAAAGTTCCCTGACTGTATTCAGAATAAAAGAACTACAGTCAGACAGCTATAAAAGTCCTACTATGGCAAAACTTTATGAGGAGCAATTTGCAAAAATTAATAATCCAGACTGAGAAAAAAGTCAAATGTGACACTTTACATTATGCTGATAATCATGGGATCCATGAAGTAAATGAAGATGAATGAGATGTAATAACCCTTTTCATGTATCCTCCTCCAACATCCCCACCTTGTAAGATTTAAATAAGAAGCACAAAAGAAAGAACAAGATAAACCCCTTTCACTGTTTCTCACCCAGAAAAGAGATAGAGAGAGCAAATTTGAATCTATCAGGCAGACAACTAATAGGAAAACCAGAGAGATATATTTGAGAAAGAATAGGAAAAACAGTCAGCAACTTGAAAATTAATTAGATCAAGTGGAATCTTTTTTGAAAAGCAATGATTACTGCTTAATCTGATTGCATTGTAATCAGCCTAAATGTATCGCATTCCTATAGGCTATCTGATGCAAACAATGCATTTTCTACCCAACCATCAAAAATTTACCCTTTGTTTGGACTGAAGAACACCCACTTCCCATTAGACATATGTCTGACACTTTGTAGTCACTTGATCCATTTAACAAGGTGCTGCCTATTAAGCTGTATTGAGAGAATTATAGGAATTCTGCATGCCATTAGTATCTATCACTATTTTAAAGTGTAATATCTCATTTCTAATATAATACCATTCAAAATGAAACATCTAGTTAAACATAAAACCTGCTTGAGAGGAATGAACAAGGCGAAGAGTAACTGCCACACTCCTTGTCCAAGTCAGTCATCGAATCAAGGGCTCACATTAGGGATTTTCTTCCCAAGGTGCAATCTCTCTTAATTCATAACTTTGGTTTAAAATATCCTCCCTAACAAATGTCCCGTCTGCTTAAAAGACTAGTCGATACTCTGTGAATAATTTGATTTTCTCATTAACAGATAAAGCCCTCAGAGCTAAACACAAAGCAATGTGGTGGTTCAACAACACTACTTATGAAGACATATTGGATTTTTATTTATCTGAATAAAGGAAGGTTTTTGAAGGGACTCCACAGTACCTTTCCTAATTATATAAACGAATAAATTTCCAATGTAAATCATGTGAATTGACATGTATTATGCCACTGTTCAATAAGACAATATGAAGCCCAAATGAGACAATAAATGAAGAGGTTTATCTTGGGCTTTGCCAAGAATTGAAGAGAAACTCTCATGCTCTTCCTGAAAAGTTGCAATGGCCTTCCTTAGCTAGAGTCTCATTTTCACTGCCTTTTAGCTGGCACTAGTGACTATCAAGGTGCTCCTTCGATAAATTTTCCTATACAGAACATAAATTCATTCCCATCCGATTTTCCCTCCCCAATATGGTAATAGGTGACCTTGCACATGAAGCTAAGCCACTCTTTTGGCCTTATGCTAAAGAGACATAACAGACTACTTCCCCTCTTAGTCTCATAAGACAAATGTAAGCGTTATAATTTTCTTGAGCTCCACTAAGCAAAAGTCATGTTGTCATCAGCATTATTTTTGGCACCAACAAAAACTGAGCATTCGGTCCACAGGTGGTTATACTCTTCAGAGCAGGTCCTCAAAGCTCACTCACTGTGACAGGGTGTTTTGCCAGTTGTGTACACAGATGAGCTATCTGCTGAATTTCTGTATCAGGCTACCTGGATGTAGTTA
This sequence comes from Cacajao melanocephalus, assembly GCA_963573385.1. NCBI lineage: Eukaryota > Metazoa > Chordata > Mammalia > Primates > Pitheciidae > Cacajao > Cacajao melanocephalus. Next base: position 10,119 of record CAUYLG010013185.1, on the reverse strand, counting down.
ATCATCTGCTCACATGAAACACACAGCACACAGGGCTGAAACCAGAAGGACATGAAAGGAATGGCCCAAAGAGGAACTCTGTATCTCCTCCTGCCAATCTGTTTAACAAATCCAGATGACACTCAGAAAATGACAAGATTAAAAAAATGCACCTCAGGCATTATATCAAAAAACACAGACTGTAATGGGGAGAGGGACTATGGGGATGAATACAGTATGCCTTCAACATGTAAGGATTGAATTCCAAGCTAAACCCACACAGAGCATGGGAAGAAGGGCTGCAGCAAGGCTCAGCAGGTTCCTCAGCAATTGTCTGTAAATACAAATGCAAACAGAAAAGAAGAGGCACAAAGTTGAAATCTGCAAGGAGATGCCTTTGCTGTGTTAAATGAGAAGGCAGAAGTGTTAAAATGAGATCGGCAAACACTATAGGAGGGACTCTGCCAGAGCAGGTATACTCCAAAGAGAGGAAAGAGCTCTTCTCAGAGAAGATCAAGCCTGCGTGTGACCTGCTTCATCCTCTTAGGAAACCCTTTCAGGTTCATGCTTTTTCTTGCCTAGCAACTGAATTTTACTGTTTTCTTTTTCTTTCCTTATCTGGATCTCTAACAATAACAACAGTGCTTTCTCTTCTTAACCTTATTTCATGTCCCTAATATTGCTCTCTGACTATTTCTTACCAACCCTTCTCTCTACTTAAAATTCATGATCTAGATATCATTCTGAGATGATTCTGATTACGCATCGGTATGAAATAACCAGCCCATATAAGTCTGTCCTAATTAGTATTTGTATCTGGGATTTGACAAAATAATAGGAAGCATGCTTCATTGTTTGTTTTTAATTTTTGTGAGTACATAGTAGCTGTATATATTTATGGGGTATATGACATGTTTTGATATAGGCATGCAAAGAGACAGGGTCTCAAACTCTTGGGTTCAAGTAATCTACCCACCTCGGCCTCCCAAGCAGCTGGGACTATAGGTGCAAGTTACTATACTTGGCTAGAATATAGGCTTCTTAAGCATGCTGGAAAATTTGAAGCCGGTGTGATGGCTTCAGTCATGACAGATTTAGCATAACACCATCAGGATTAAAAGAGATATTAATAGGCAGGAATTAGGGCCAAATCAAATACGATGAAATTTCACATGGAAAAAAGAAAGGGTCCAAACTTAGGGTAAATATTCTGCTTAAAGACAGAATGTGAGATCTAAGGGTGAACTGAAATACATATTTTTTAAAAATAGCCTTTTTGGTCAACAGTGAGCTAGGATCAGCTGTCAAAAAGGATACTGTCATGTTAACGTGTACCATGAGAAGAAGGTAATTATCTCATTTTATTCTGAGTCAAGCTGCCCAAAGATAATCACATTTAGTTCTAGAACTTCTCAGGTAATAAACAGGCACACTTCAGAAGGAGTCAGAAAAGACTGTGAGGGCCTTGTGAGCCAAATCAAGTGATGAATAGCTGAAGAAACAGAGATGTTCTGTCCGAAGAAGTAAAGATTAGGGAGGCCATAATAAGGTCTTCAAATATTTGGAGGACCATCATGTAGAAAAGGAATTGAACTTGCTCTGTGTAGCACACCAAGAGGGAAATTGATACCAACAGGTGGAAGCTATAAGGAGGCACTCTGAGCTCAAGATAGAAAAAAATTTCTAACAGTCAGAGCTATAGTATACAGAGGGAAGGGGCAGCCCTGGAAGGCAGCAAACTTCTAGTCTGGGAAGGGTGTTTCAGCAGATGATGGACAATTAGCCTCAAACTCAGAGAGATGAAGAGGCACTGCCTAAAAATTTATAACAGCTACCTTTGAGTGAGCACCTCCTATAGGCCGAAAGTTTACAGACTTTATAATAATTGCAATAACCCTAAAGACAAGCATTGCTATACTCAATCAACAGATGTTCATACAGATTAAATGACTTTCCTAATACTATTCAGTAAATGGTGAATTCTAAATGCGAATCCAGGTATAAACGTATGCCATGCCATACTGGCTTAAAACTCTCAATTAATTCTGCTATTAAAAAGTCTAATACTTAGAACAGGTGCAATGGCTCATGCCTGTAATCCCAGCACTTTAAGAGGCCAAGGAGGGAGGATCGCTTGAACCCAGGTGTTCAAGACCAGCCTGGGTAACATAGCAAGACCCTCATCTCCACAAAAAAACACAAACAGTTAGCTGGGCATGGTGGTGTGTGCCTGTAGTCCAAGCTACTTTGGAGGCTGAAGTAGGAGGATCTCTTGAGCCCGGGAGATCAAGGCTGTAGTGAGCTGTGATTGCATCACTACACTCTAGCCTGAGCAACAGAGTGAGACCCTGTCTCAAAAAAAAAAAAAAAGTCAAATATTCAGCCAATGTGTTACACAAACAGCATTAGACAGGGAAAGATCATTACACTAGAGCCAGAAAATTCCTGTTTGTGTCTTACCTTTACTTTCATGTTTTCTGACTTGGGGCAAGTTACTAAACCTCTCTGGGTCCTTGATTTCTTCATCCATAAACCTTTAATAACAACATCTACCACACAGGATTTTCCATAAGCACAAAACACATCATCTACTCTATAAAAGTACTTTGTAAAGTCTAAAATGCTTTTCACAAATGGAACATTATTAATGTTTTTAGGTGAGATCAATGCCTTTATCTTTACAGAATAATCTAAAAGATATTTTAGTTTGAAATATTTTCAGACAAAATACTAAAAACCTCATTGAAGTAACTTGGCTAAACTGGTTAGAACGCAGTACTTAGTGTTAACTTCACAATTTCTATAAAAGAGGAAAGGTCTCAATCTGATAAGAAAGAGAGGGGAGCATTAACCTCTGAAATCACACCCCAGATGGTGCCACTGAGGGTATATCAAGGCCACAGTCATCGGTCCCATCTTTTTCAGTGGTTCAGAGCAAAATGTGCTGCTCCTAGTGTCCAATTATACCCTAGACTAATTGCCTTCAAAATATTTGCTGATGCTCACAAGTGGATGACAGTTTAGTACAAACCCGTATTATTATTCACCTAGATGAAGATTTAAGTGTTAGGTTCCAGTGCTAATAAATCAAAAGCCTGCTGCTAACATAAAACAGACATTGGTAACCAGGACTCTCAGGGTTGGAAAGGACATTGAAGGTCTTCTGATCCAACATCTATCTGCTACTTGTTACATTAATATACAAGAATCCAAAAGCCGTCTGTCATTCAGTGAGCCTGTGTGACATCCTCATGCAACAGTTTAAAGCTTCCCAGAGCAAACGAATGTCTCTCCAAAGGCCTGATGATTGGCCATTCCCAAACAACCCATATGAAATATATCAGGGTCTGGCAGTTATGGTAAGGAACATGGGAAATATTTTGCTCCCTCTCCATGAAATCTTTGTACAGCATCGACTACACATGGGCACACACACCTCAAACATTGGCATATCCACATTCAAGCAGGGATTAGTATTCTTGACTTTCTGACTTTTTCAGGACGTTGAAAACCACCAAAGGTTCCTTGGCAGTTCCCAAACTTTACTAGGCAGTAGGATAGCCTAATAAGCTGTTCAAAAATACCAATTTATAGGACCCTCACAAAATCAGACTTACGGGTGCCAGCCTGGCCCCACAGGCTCATGCCTATAATCCTAGCACTTTGGGAAGCCAAGGTGGGCAGGCAGATCACTTGAGCCCAGGAATTCCAGACCAGCCTGAGCAACACACCATCTCTACAAAAAATATAAAAATTAGCTAGGCGCAGTGGCGTGTACCTGTGGTCCAGCTACCCAGGAGACTGAGGTGGAAGCAGGAGAATCACCTAAGCCCAGGGAGGTCGAGGCTGCAGTGAGCCCAGATTGCACCACTGCACTCCAGCCTGGGCAGCAGAATAAAACCATATCTCAAAAATTTAAAAAAAAAGTCTCTGATAGAGGCCTCATTTGGCATTATCTGCCCTTGAGCAGCAGAGTCAGGCTTGACTGGAAGCTCCTGCCCCAGCCACAGGATGTAGCTCCACAACAGCCAAGCAAGCCTATGATGGAAGTAGTTGGGCCTTTTCTTACGGCATCTCCAAGGCAAAGTGAGAAGCACAGGAAGAGGATTCTCCTCTGCAGTACCATTTCTAGGTTTTTCTGCATTAATTAAAAAAAAAAAGAGAGAAAGCAGTACAAAGGAAAGAAAAATTTCTTCAGCGTCCCACCATTTTGCAAAGCATTATAAAAAAATGAAAGAGTTCTCCTGACTATACCGATTAATAATAGGTAAGTGGATGATGGATGAATAGACAGATTAGATAGATTAGACACACAGATAGATACATAGATAGATAATATATAGGCAGGCACTTGTAAATTTATGTTGACAAAAATAGTATTATCTCCCTGTCCTCCTAGAGCCTGCATTATAGGGCACATGAACAGCAACAAACAAATAAATAACTTTATAATCTAATTTTAATTAATGGTAAACGCTATGAAGAAATAAAATTAAGGTGAGCTGAATATTCTCCATTTGTCCCAGCCAGATACACTCTCCAACCCTCTTTGCCTGGCTTTGGGCCACAGGAGACTGATCTGTATCAAGTTCCTCTCCTTTTGGATCCACTTGGTTTTAGTCAAAGGGAAGAACTAGCAGGAGGGTAGGAAGGGATTGAGGTTGGAGTACTAATTAATTAATATGTTAAGGGCATAGCAGTATTAGCTGAATAATGGTAGCTACTCCTATGACAAACAAAACAAAAAGTGTAGAAGGTCCCTAACTACCAAGCGGTACTTTAATTTTTTTTCCTCTTTCTCTCAGCTGCTGTCTACAATCTTCCCAATATAAATGTGCCAATGCAAACTTGATCGTTTTTTAATAATGTTTACAGAGAGGACAACTTGTGTGCCTTGACTTCTGCTTTGTAGCAAGTACACTGAATTATTCATTTAGTTTGGAGCTCTTTCTTTTACAAAATAATCATCAGCTTCTTGAAAGAAATTTTTATTTTTTCAGGCTATCAGTCCTATCAGACTTTAGAAGTTCACAATCACAGAAGAAGAGCAAAGCAATTTAAATAAAATTTCCTGTTCTGAAGGAAGACTTTTGTTATTAAATGTGAGGCATTCAATAGTAACTGCCAGCTGTTTAATCAAAAAGTTATTGTTCATTGTGGAGAAAAAATTGGAGTTTGGAAAACAATGGGCTACAAGCTCGGAAAGTGTCTGATGAAGTTCCAGATCCTTTCCAAACTCCAACTCATCATTTAAACTATAATGGCCCATTTCTGGTAAGTCATTTCATGGATGACAATAAGAAAATCCCTGAGACGAATGAAATCTCCTATCATCTCTTTAATTATCCCATATCTTGGTGGCCCCTTCATGCTCAGGTTACAGGATATAAATTAAAGATAGTTTCCAGAGATGTTTCAAATAGCCTATTACTAAGGACGTACATGTGAATCCTTTAATTTCAAAGACCAAATGAATGATAAAATAAAAATTAAAAACATGAGAGAATTAGAAGAAGGGAAAAAACTGCATAGTAGTAAGAGAAAGTTTTGAAGACAACTAATGAGAAAAGAATAACCCCAAGAGTTAGAGGTCTCTATCCTAAATTCTGGACTTAAACACTAAATTTGAGAGGTAGCCTTAGACAAATCATTTCCTCTTCCTGGATTATTCCCTTATCTCTTATACAAAGAAAATTATGCCTGCCCTACTTACCTATTTATGCTGAGGCTCAATGAGGCAATGAATAGTAATTGCTTTGAAAATGTCACCAATACAAACGTAAGATGGCATAAGTGAAGTGATATTGAGTCACTTGAATGCTTGCCGATTTTCCACATCCTTCCATTAATACAGCTATATTCCTTTCCTTATGTTCATTCCGTGAGATAATCCGGAAACCTTTTAATAACCTCACCTTCTTTGCTCAAGGCATTCAAGTCGACCAGAGCATCCTAACTAACACAAAAGTATGCAGGAAGATATGCCATAAGTCAAGCAATTCTAAACTCAAATGAAGCATTACGATAAGTCTTGGCATGACCACTCACCAGTACATACAAAGATAATTTTGCTCTTCTCACAATACCTGGTACCTACCTTACTTACACCCTGTGATGTAATCAGCATTTATTTTATAAGATTTGTGGGTAACTGAAAAGCAGAAACCAGCTCTTATTTGCCTTGGCATCGCCAGTACCTAAAGCAGTTCCCGGCACAGTGCAGATGCTCAAAATTAGTGGTTTTCATTTCACTTACTTTTGCACTTATGCACTCAAATTGTATCCATCTGATCCGTTCCCGTACACAGCCATCTCCCTACAACGTATAATGATGATCAAATGGATGAACTGGCTCAGTTCTCTCTGCCTCTTAAATAGATTAATTGTCCATCAGCACTTTCAACACTAGGTTGATGGAAAGGTTGAAATGCAAATTTTCATTTGAAAGAGGATGTTTGGAATAGCTGAAGAATTACTCAAGTAAATGTCATACTACATTTCTGTGCATAAATGAAAATTTGTGTACACATTCCCCTAGTCTCTATAACCTCCCCTCATCCCTTTATATAGATCTCATAAACAATGCTCTCTCTCAGTAACATGTAACTGACTGGGCATTACTAGGCACTTAATACACTCAAGAAACACCACTTAAGTAAATGAATAAATGAATGAACTACTTGATAAAATCTAAGGCCTTATGAGCCTCTCTGCTTCACTTTACAGAGACTGAATTATTGAATTATTTGCAATTCCCAGAAGTTTTATATACTCTCTTGCTTCCATCTGTTGGAGCCTTGGTTCCAGACACCTTCCTAACCCTTCATTGGCTATATAATACACCAACACTTAACTCAGCTGTCAAACTGGGAAGTGTTTCCCACTCTGCCTTTCCTTGAGTTTTCTTGAAAATGCTACTTTTACCTTGTTTTGTACATTGCTGTCAAAATGTCTGATGTCAACCTGAATTTTTTTCCTTTGCGAGGTCCTTTTGCCTTAAGATCATGAAATTTCTTCTCTTTTATATAAAATTTAATACTATTACTAGGATATATCTCCGAATTTATTTTATAGATCAATTTTCCCAGATTTATAATGGACCTGTTCAATATGTACATTTGGGTTTTCTTTTTTCTTGCATTGCAATTGTTAATAGCTTTATTGAAATATAATTTTTTCATTTATTCATTCATATAATTCACATACAATTCACCCATTTAAGCTATACATTGCAATGTTTTTGATATATAACATACATTTTTTAAATTGTGATAAAATGTTTATAACAAAAAATAACCATTTAACCATTTTTAACTGTATGATTCAGTGACATTAATTATATTCACAATGTTATGCAACTCTAACCACTATCTATTTCCCTAAGTTTTTATCATCACGAACAGAAGCTCTGTAACCATTAAGCAAGAACTCTCTATTCACCCTCTCCTTAGCCCTTGATAACCTCTAATCTACTTTCTGTCTCTATGAATGTTCCTATTCTAGATATTTCATATAAGTGAAATCATGTAATATTTGTTCTTTTGTGTCTGGCTTATTTCACTTAGCATAATGTTTTCAAGGCTCATACATGTTGTAGTATGTATCAGACCTTCATTCTTTTTTATAGTTAGATAATATTCCATTGTATATATATACCACATTTTGTTGATTCATTCATGAATAGACACTTGCTGGGTACAATAATATAACTACCTCATATGGTTCTTGATTCCACTTTTTGGTTATTATAAATAATGCTGCAATGAATATTGGCATGCAGTATCTGTTCAAGCCTATGCTTTCCACTTCTTTTGGTATATACCAGGGAATGGAAGTTCTGGGTCATATGATAATTTATGTTTAGCTTTCTGAGGAACTACCAAACTGTTTTTCATAGCAGCTGTACCATTTTACATTCCCACTGGCAATACACAAGGGATCTAATTTTTCCACATCATTATCAACAATTGTTATCTTCCTCTTTTTAAAAAAAAATTATAGACATCCTAGTGAGTATGAAGTGGTATCTCACTGTAATTTTGGTTATCATTTGCTTAATGACTAAGGATGCTGAACATCTTTTCAGGTACTCACTGGCCATTTGTATACTTTTTTTGGAGAAATATCTACGCAAGTCCTTTGCCCATTTTTGAATTGGGTTATTATTGAGTTGTGTGAGTTCTTTACATATTCTGGATATTAATCCCTTATCAGATATACAATTTCCAAATATTTTCTCCCACTTTGTGGGACATCTTTTTACTCTCATGAATAATGTCCTTTAATGCATAAAATATTTAATTTTGATGAAGTCTAATTTATTTTTTTATTTTATTGCCTGTGATTTTGGTGTTATATACAAGAAATTATTAATAAATTCAATGTCATGAAGACTTTTATGTTTTCTTTGAAGAATTTTCTAGTTTTGGCATTTACATTGATCCACTTTGAGTTAATTCTTGCACATAGTGTAACACAAAGCTGTAATTTCATCCATTTGCAAATGGATATCCAGTTTCTCATCATTACTTGTTGAAAAGACTGCCTTTTTCCCATTGAACAACATTGACATCCTTCTTGAAAATCAATTGACCCTACATTTGAAGGTTGTTTCAGGGTACTCTATTCTGTTCTATTGGTCTACATGTCTATTCTTATGCCAATATCACAGTAATTGTTACAGCTGTGTAGTACATTTTGAAATTGGGAAATGTGAGTTCTTCAAATTTATTCCTCTTTTTCAAGATTGTTTTGGCTATCTTGCATTAAAATTTTAAATATTAGTTTGGTTATACTATTTTGTGTTTTCAGGGACTTCAATTATATGTATATTGGATAATCTTTATCTATTTTCTTTGTTGACTGTTTTCTTTCTGATTCTTTTTATTTATTTTCATCCTCCTAGTTATTTTAAATGTCCTCTATAATTCTTTCAGTTGAATGTGTTCTCCTTTGGGGATTTTATGATTTTTTTTCATTCCTAAAATTATTTTGTCTTGTTAAAAAATTTCTTTTCTGTATTCAATCGATTCACATTTTACATAATACTATTTTATAAACACTCTTCCTCTGAGTTTCTTAAATTTTGATTAAGGATGGGTTTTCTTATCTCTACAGGTTTATTAAATGATGTTTTATTCAGACTGATATTTTAACAGTTGTTTTCTATATTGGGTTTTATTTTTTAAAGAATTTACATCAGCTGAAATATTTTCTCATTTTATTTTTATAATAGTATTGTATAGATGTTTCTGCTCTTTTACATTCATTTCTTTAAGTTTCATTTTCAGGTGCATTAAAGTTTATGTTATTGTCTGCTTCCAGTTATGCTGAAAATGTAGGTATATATACTTTTATTTGTTATCCTTTTGATCTGTAAGTGTTTTGGAAATAATCTGGAGTGATTCCGATGTAGGTAAATGGCATTTTCATAGAACAATCTAGACATCGAAACTTCACCTTATCAATCCTTCATGATATTCCAAGCTAGGTTAATAGCAGCACCTCTGTTTTCTTATAGCATTCCTACCACACTATGGGTAGCACCTACTACACTGATACAGAAATCATTTATTTACCTACATCCTTAAAAACTTGGCACTATTCACAATAGCAAAGACATGGAGTCAACTCAAATGCCCATCAATGACAGACTGGATAAAGAAAATGTGATGCATATACACCATGGAATACTATGCAGCCATAAAAAGGAATGAGATCATGTCCTTTGCAGGAACATGTATGAAGCTGGAAGCTGTTTCTTCAGCAAACTAATGCAGAAACAAAACACCAAAGACCACATATTCTTTTTTTTTTTTTTTGAAAGAAAGAAAAAGAGAGGAAAGAGAGTGAGAGTGAAAGAAAGAAATAAAAAGAATGTACGAGAGAAAGAAAGAGGAAGAAAAAGAGGGAGAGAGAACAGGATTCTTGTTCTACTGCCCAGGCTAGAATGCAGCCTAAAAATGGGTATTAAAAACCTCTATTATGCCAATAATTGGGTTTAACAATGGAGACAGGAAGGAATAAGAGATGAAAATAACAAACAAGCAGCCAACCAATATTTTATTTAAACCTGTGAGATGCTATGCAATTGCTGAGGAGTGATTTATTTCCAATTATGCGGTCACTTTTAAAACAGGT